>PVJO010007473.1:0-81676 GCA_004026905.1 Hystrix cristata
AAACAAGGAAGGATTCTCCCTGAGCCCTCAGGAGGGAGCATAGCCCTGCTCACTCCTGGATTGCAGACCTCTGGCCTCTAGGACTGTAAGAGAATATATTTCTATCGTTCTAAACTATTTCATTTGTGGTGGTTGGTTATGATGGTTTGCAGTCACCGGAAACTAATACCCATGCTCAGAGGGCCTCCTAGCCAGAAGTGCCCCTGCAAGTGGGCAGGGCTCCCCCGGGAGGCACAGCCCAAGGGCAGGGCAGCAGTTGCTCAGTCCAGCCAGTTGCTGCCGGGAGGCACTGATGTTGCCAAATATGTCCATTTTTCTAAAGAAGGAAGAAATCCATGCTTTTATGTGAAACCTCTGGCTTTTAAATATCAGCTCGAATGGGATTTTTGGTTGGTGGTGGCTTTGTTCTTTGGAATCAGTGGAAGCCAGATCAAGCTTCCCACATTGCAGAAGAAGAAATTGAGACTTAGGAGGCAAAGCAATCTACGTCTCCCAACCCTTACGTGAGAGGTAGGACTGAAGCACACCACACAGCCTTTGCTGTCCCCGTGTCCACTCACCCCGCTCAGGGACATGCCCGGACACAAAGGCTTATTCCTGGGCTCACACCAAAGAATGCCAGCTGCCAGGGGCGGCCGATGCTTCCTGCTGGGCTGGGTTCCCAGGAAGAAGCAACACTGTTGGAGCAGAGGATTCCTCCCCACACACAGAGAAGGGGCTGGGGAGCTTGCAAAGGTGTGGGGGCCCTGCAGGGCTGGGGCAGGTGGCTAGATGGGGACAGCCCTTCCTCAGCGGTATGTATACAACTCCACTAGTGATTGTAGGAGAAAGGTGTGGCTGCAAAATGGTACTAAGGAGATACTTGAGCAGACAGGTCTGCAAGTGTGTCTGAGGTGTGATGCTGGCACTCCCGCATCGCCCTCTGGACAGGTGTCTGCCTTCCTATATGCCTGCTAAAGGTTCTTGGAAGTAAGGTTGGGACCTGCTCAGCTCTGTGTGGTAGTGAAAGCCCCAGCCCTGCAAAGTGCCTCTTTGGGAGAAGGAAAATGACCCCACCAATGCCAGCCCACCCACCCAGAGACCTGACACCATCTCTGGCTGTGACAGACAAGCTTGTTGGGACAATAGAAGAGAAACAGTGACACCGCTTTAATTTCTCCTCCCCTTCGGCAAAGGTGCAGCCGCACTTTTGCTAAAAGTTCTTCATGGAGACCAAAAAGGAAACTCAGCACCGCTTTGGTCCAGCGAGCATGTCACACCACGTGGTTCAACAGCCCCTACCTGCTCCTGTGGGTCTCCACGGAGCTCAGCGGGGCAGACACAAGACAGGTGGGCGGAACCATGAAACAACCGGAGGTTGGCAGAGATGCCCTCGTGCCGGAGCGGCTTGGTAAGACCCCAAACACACCAGTCTGCACACGCAGACAGACTGCCCACACGGCAGCTATTAAGGGTGAAAAGCAGCCCGGTCCCCAGAAGACGGAAGCTCCTGTGTTGAAACACGCGTGAGATGTAGAGCCATGCCTCTCTACTCAGCCCAGTCCCCCGGCCTCCGCGCCCTGCTATCTCCATAAGTAAATGGCAGCTCATTAAGAAGACATCAGCAGTTCTGCAACCATGTAAGGAAAGCAACCTGGTGAACTGGAAGCCCCTGGAGATTTCTTCTATTCAGTTTTACAGCCCTGGAAGAATGAAGCAAGCACTGTCGTCTGCTGACTGTCTGTCCGGCTACAAGGGAAACAATAGACCCTTATGGAAACACAGAAGAGACTTAATAAATATTTGTTGAAGAATAAATGATGGGAGGCCAGGTTCACAAAGGGCAAATCTTGCTAAAAATAGGGCAATGTTTGGAGCAAGCCGCTCTGGGGAGGCATTTCTCCCGGGTCTAGTCATCCACTGACGGCCTGAGGGCAGCAAATACAAATCAAAGTCACGATCGAATCAGACGTTACCTTTTTAGACAGACCGTCCCGTGATGGCCTGATTCAGGAGGTCTCACACAGGCCCAGGGTGACGGTAGTTTTCAAATACATCCCGGAGAGTCTCATATCTTGCCTTGTTTGAGAATTGTAGCTCTGGAGCCTTCCTACTCACAGCTGGCACACAGAAATGTGGCATGGGTGCCCCCTGGGAGCTTGCTCACAGGCAGGATCTCAGGCCCCCTCCAGACCTGCTGAATCAGGAACTGGACTGGAACAAAAGCGCCTGGTGGTTCTCCCACACAACACTGGAGGAGCATGGCCCGAGAGCCCGCTTAGGGCCGGCTGTGGGCCCTGGGTGGGCCATCTGAGAGCCAGACGTCCCTGTCACGGCCTCAAGGCCCCACACCTACAGGGCTCAGGGTTATACTCAGTGCCCCTGCAGGTCCTTGTCAGGCTCCCAGGACGCAAGCCCACAGCACCCTGGGGTGAGTCATCACCGTGCAGCCCCATCTCTGGTCTCTCCACACTAACCCAGAACAAGGGCTGCCTTTCGAAGGGCGGGCTGGAGCCCGGCAGCAGCAGCGCCTCAGCTCTGTTCTCTGCCTCGGTGTACATCCTGCCATGTGGAAGAAAAGCAGTGGGAAAGAACGGGGTCACCAAATCCAAGGATGGCCTGGGGCCCAGGCTCCACAGTGACCGGGGATGGTCTCTTCTACCCTCCCAGCCACACAGAGAGGGCAGGCAGGGGCAGGCAGGCTGGAGACCTTTCTACACCTGGCTGCTGTGCTCCAGGAGCTGCTGGGGCCATTTGATTCTAAGCAGGCTGCCCAGAGTTACCTGGTAATGCCTTCTGCCGAGGTGTAACAAGGCAGGCCTGAGTCTGCCGCCTTCACACCAGCCCTGACACGGGCCTCCGTGTGCTGGCCATTAAGGTGAGCACCAGTTTTCTGAAGGGCCTGCCCTCCTCACCCCCCGGGCAATGCAAACCCTTCACTGAACAGTCAGAACCCCAGAGTGGAGCAATCTCAGAAAGTGCTGAGGCACAAGGCAGAGAGGCTCCTGAAGCCATGTGAGTGCCAATTGTGGGGTATTTTTAGCCCGACTCCTATGGAAAGACAGCTCATGAAACCCTACTCTGTCAGTATCCCTTCCTCCCCTGTCCCGGGAGGAAAGGGGTTGCCTTGGTAACCTGACAGTGTGGCTCCTCGCCTTCGGGGGACACCTGTAACCCGCCCACGCCTATCAGGATGGCAGAGGCACCCAGGGGTGTTCTCACCCGAGGGTGCTGGCCTCCTCTCCCCATGCAGAGCCCCCAGGGAACGGGGGCCCAAGGGCTCAGGAGTCTAGGACGCCCAGGCAGGTTTCTCTGTGGCCTCCACAGGAGACCCTGAGACTTCAGGTTTTCAAAGGTGTCTAAGCCCCCATGAAAATAACACAGTGCAGCTTCAGTGCAGGTCTTTAAATTTTCATGAAATCTCTGCTTGCTGACGATCAGTTCCTCAGCTTGCTGGAGGGTGAATTATTCATATGATGTGAGTCTGCACGGAAGCCAGGTCAGCCTGCGATACGCCCTGCCGGCCTCCCCGCACCGCACGCTGGCTTTTGAAGACCTTTCTACCTTTCCCGGAAAGTTCCAGGGCAAGAAGTGTACAGCGCAGGATTTCTAAGCGGTGGCTGTCCTTTCTTTGACACTTAACTCGCTTTTCTCAGGTGCCAGGTGAGATTCAGCCCTCCATCATACCACCAACAGTAATGAACATAGAGTGATGCAGGTGGGCTGTTGGCGAACTTGGAGCCCAGAAGGACAACACTCTGCAGCCTCGCATTTCCCTGACTGGGAACAAACTGCAAAGAAACCAGCTGATGCAAAACAGCGGCAGGGGCGAGTGTGAATTTAGCTGTTTGACCAGCTGGAGAGGAAATCATCGCCATCCTCATTCAGTTACATGCATCTTACTCTGGAGGTTGGTTACGTGAGAGTCTGAGAAAATTAAACCTATTAACAGAGCAAAACACAAATTCCCTTCGCAGGGATTCTCTTTTATTCTTCCATGATGAAAACAGGACTACTAGATTTTTCCCCCTTGTTATATAAATAATATGTGCTTATTCTGAAAAAAAAAAATCAAGTTCACAGTACAGATATATTTTAGGAAAAAGTCAAGGGGGCCTGAAACCTGCCGCCCAGAAATAACCACTATCTGTTTTAATAACCAGTCTTCACACACCTCCGACTTCGTGCATACACAAGTGTAACACTACACATGTGGAACCGTATTGGCCATACTGCAGTTGTCCGGCCCTTTTTTCTTTCTCTCTTCTTGCTGCAAGGTGTCTGTGAGTGTATCTTCCAGCCTCTTCCCCACCCTCTCTCCCCAGGTCCTCCTCATCCACGCCTGGCATGTTTCATCCCAACACACTTCCCTGTGCTGGTGCCCGACTTGACAGGGTCCTCTCCCACTCCGGCCCACCCTTGCACATCCATCCCACCGCATCCCTGTAGCTGGAGGACAAACACTATTTTAGTCTCTTCAACATCCTGCAAAGTGATCCCATAGGATTCTAAGTCACTCTCTCCTGGAAACTGTCCAGCAAAGGCCACATAATCTGCCAACTTCTGCATCATCTACCAGACTGCCTTTTGTACCTTCTTCTCTGACCTTACTGGCTGATTTTACCACAGGACCTTTGCACCTGCCATTCCTTCTGCCTAAGTACTCTTTCTCTAGATAGCCAGAAGGCCCGCTCCTGAGGGACTTCAGATCTCATTCAGATCTTCACTTAACTGTCATCTTCTCAGTGAGACCTTATTGGTCACCCCTTTTAAAATTATGTTCCCCAGAGTCCTTTCTTGTCCCTTCTCCAAGTACTTTGTCATATTTCTTGTTTATTTCTTATCCACCACCCACTAGAAGGTAAACCCGATAAAGACGGGTTATGACTGTGTACTTGTCCGGTCTCCAGCACCCAGAACAGTGCCTGTCCCAGGTAGGAAGTACTCAGTAAGCGTGTGATGCGTGAGTGAATCCTGGGACCTTCCAGGTCAAGCCAGTCAACAAGACTTGGCTCACTGAATGCCTGCGTGTTCCCTCTAGAGTGCTGTCTTCAGGACAGAGTGCAGATGGCCTTGCTGTCCACAGGAGCAGCCTCCTGTCTTCTTACTGGTAGGCATGCTCTGCTCCGCGGGCTCCAGCAGCAACCCTCACTCCTCTCCGGCTGAGCTGATAGTCCAGATGTCGGGGCAAGTGTTGCCCGAGTCCTTGGAAGGGGCTTGCATGCACTCCACGCCCAGCTCTCTCCAGTGAGACCCTCCCTCCTTTCCAGGCACACCAGCCCCTCCTTTTCCCGAGGTTGGGGGAGCCCCTGCAGACAACCAGCATCTCCGTTCCTTGTCTTTTGTTTAGGCTCCTTCTGCATTTCGCCATGGATGATTTTTTTTTTCACTGTTTAGTTTTTGTTTTTGTTTTTGTTTGGTTTGGTTTTAGTGTTTTTTTGTAGCCCAGGCTGGTCTTGAACTCGCAGCAATCCTCCTGCCTCAGCCTCCTGAGTGCTAACATTACAGGCCTGTACCACCATGCCTGGCTTCATCATTGACGATTACTATGTAATAAGGGCTGTCTTTTGAAAGTTTATTACCTGATGGTGATGAACTTAGATATAAGGCAATAAATGTATGAAAACTCAGCTTCTTTTGAACTGTACTCTATTTTCTACATTTCAACTTGTGGAAAGAGGCAGGACTGGGAGACGAAGCTGGGAAGATAGTTGATCGAGAACTCCTCTTCCCCTACCTTGAGCCCTTCTGAACCCGTCTATGACCACAATCACATGCACACACAGTCACAGACATGCACACACAGAGATGCACATACACTACATCCAAAGACACACAGAAACATACAGACTCATGGACACACAGACACAAACACGCGGAGACAGTCACACATACACACATAAAGGGACGCTGACAGATACACGGACACACAGAAGGACACACACACATACACAAGGAGCATTCACAACCGAGATGACAGGAGGTGGAGTGCAAGCTGTCTCTGGCCCTAGATTATCTGCTCCCACGCCCCAGCATGCCCAGGACCAGAAGCACAGGGCGCTAGAAATTTCTGGATGCTGCCCTGGGCTTTGCTGTTGGGACGCTCGCTAGAAGCTGACACATATTCTAGCTGCAACCAGGGCCAGTCCCACGGACTTTTGCCCCAGCTCAGGCCCTCTGCTGCCTCTCTGGAGAGGGAAGAGCCGGCCCTCTTCCAAGCCTCTGCTGTCGCCTTCCAGAAAGCAGAAGCCCAGACTCACTCGTCAGCGGAAAGTTCGGGAAGGGAAGGCGATCAGCCACCCCACTGTGCTGACTGCCAGCCCCTCGACAGGCAGATGGCTCCCTCCCACACAGGAAGGGCTGGGTGGCCAAGGTGGACACAGACCCGCTGTCAGTTCAACATTTGGCAGATGATCTTCTCCCGGGGGACAGAGGGATTGCAAATGAAAGTACCACTTGGAATAAATGTGAAGGTAGGTACACTAGTGAAATCTTCAGTTCTACGAGTTGTAGAATTTTTTCAAATGTAATTATGTCTCCTAGAGCAATACGAGTTCAAATCTCGACATGATGTGTAAAACAGCTCCTTTTATAGTCACAAACAGCCAGCCAGGTAAATGCTATGATGTTACTCTGTATTAGTGATGAACTGAGACGCCGAGCGGTTAGAAGCTAGCAGCTGGGAAGTGCCACTCATGTAACTATTTACATTGTATTGATCTTATATGGATGGACAGACAGGTGGATGGACAGACTGATGGACAGATGAAGAGCAACAGAAAAGGCAAATGAACACTTAACCTCCTGGTTAACTAATAAAACTGTGGGGCTATTTAAAGGACTACGTTAGACTGATTGGCAACTGGCATTTCAACACTTGAGAAAGAGGCGGCGGTGGGGGAGGAGGAACCGCTGTTGTTAGAACACTAACCCTGAGTGCTGCAGGCCGACTGCCGAGGTCCAAAGCTCGGATGCACCACGCGCTTGCCAGGTAACCTTAGTCTAGTCAGTTAACCTCTCCATGCTCCAGTTTCCTCATCTGCAAAATGAGGCTATTGTAACCGACGAGGTTGTCCTGAGCGTTCTATAAAATTGTATGTGAAGGACACACAGCTGCGCCTGCCCCTAGCAGCAAGCGCCCCAGGAATCCGGCAGCTGCTATCCCTGTCGTGTGAGGCAGCCTGGGGGGGGGGGGGGTGCGCTCGCTCTCTTTTATTTCAATTATGTCACTTTCGATATTGACTGGTGGCCACACTTCTGTCTAATCTCAGAGCTACCAAAACACTTGAGCCAGCTCTAGTCCAGTGATCTAGCGAGCATTTTCGGTAAGATTTTTCAACTATTGTCTTTTTAAAAAGTGGTGAAACAAAGGCAGCGGTGCAACTTCATCACAGACCGATGCGTATTTATACGATTTGCCATCACGAGTGTTCAGAGAAGCCCCCTGAGTGGGAAATGATGGGGCCTTAAACTGCTTAAACTGCTATAAATATTCGTTGGTGAATGAATGGTACTGAGTATCATGGCGTTGTGACATATCTAGATGTCGCCCCAAAGCCTTATGTGCTTATATGCTGGGCTTTTGAGAGGTGACTGAATCATGGGCATGTGACGCTGGATTAGTCCACAGACAGGTTGATAGCTGGGTGTGATGTTGGAGGTGAAGCCTGGTGGGAGGAGGTGGGTGACTGTGGTGGATACAGACATAGATGATATAGATATAGATGTCCTTCTTCCTCCCTTGATTGTACACCATGCTTTCTGCCTGCCACGCATGAGCAAGCCTCCTCTGCAATGCCCTCTGCCACTCCACCCTGCCTTGGAGCCAGCTGACTACGGACTGAACCCTCTACAGACTGTGAGCCAAAAGAAACCCCTCGGCCTTTAACTTGTGGGTGTCAGGTATTGTGTCTCAGCAACACGAAGACAACTAAAACACATAATAGTCAAGGCTCCTTATTCAAAGACCATGATAAATCCTGTTCAGAACTCAAAGTTTATTTCTTCTGCAGACCTCCCTAAGACAAATCTGAAATCCCATACCAGAACCTCTGAGAGCAGAAGCATATCAGAATTTAGAATTTTCAGGTTTTACAGCGAAACTAGAGTGCATGTAGTATGTCATCCCTCTGGGGTCTGGGTTGGCACCTCGTGAGGAGTAATCCCAAGAGTTCTTCAGAGAACAGGATGGGGCAAGGGAGGGGATAAAGACTGTCAACGAGCCCAGTCAGCCGGGTCTCGGGGTATCATCAAATTAGTTTCTTACAAACAAATGGAAAACTTCAGACTTGCAGAGTTTGGGAGCTCAGAATGGCGGGCAGGTGGACCTGCTGGGACGCGCTCATCTCCCCTCGCCCCGGCTGCCTGAGGACTTGGTTTTGCTCTCCCCCAGGTGCCGGGAGCAGCCACCCCCAGGCACTGGGTTCTCAGATCAGTTTCATCTGTTCTCAGAGCAGCTGTAAAGTGGGTTGACCTGAGGCCCGAGAGGATGCGTCGGAGCCTGCAGTCAGTCAGCAGCAAGGCCGGAGCTGGAATTTCACCCGCAGGTCCGAGACTGTGATAAGGCGTCCCAGCTAACAGGGCACTTCCGCTATTTCCCCCCCTCCCCTTTTTTTTTTTTTTGCCTCCTGTCTTTTAATAATAATTTTCAATATTATGTCTCTCTCTTCTTAATTGGCACTAGCAGGCAAAGGAGGTTATACAAGAATTTTTTAAATTACGGATCTTCATCACATACTTTCACCACAAGAACCTAAATCCTTCCTGAAGTCTAGAGACCTGCAGTCAGCTTCCAACAGCAACTTAATGGGATGTGCCAGGACAACTTCTAAGTGAGCAAACAGAGTCCTACTTCAAGCTTGACAAAGGAAACAAAGTGGTAACGCGCAGGACACCAGATAGTGTGAGAAGTTTAAGTTTGGAGACGCTGACTCAGTGCTGAAGACAGAGGGCCTCTGAAGATTGTCACGATCCCTCAATGCCGCGGGGCTCAGTCCTTGTGCAGGAAGCACCAAGCACATGGGAGGCCCGGGGCAGGATGCCTTGGAGCAGGGGCCACAAAGACGGAGAAGGCGAAGAGGGTATTCCACACCAAAGGAGTGGAAGGTGGCTTCAGGGATGCAGAGGGGTCCCAAGGCCGGAGCTGAGCTCCCAGACAGAAGATGGAAAGCAAAGGACTGCAAAGATAGGAGCCGACAGTGACCCACTCCAGATGTCAGCCCGAGGGAGGTGTGCCTTACCCCAGCGCCCTGGAGGCCTTCCGAGGCAGTGGGGCAGAGGCGCTCCGAGGACACTCAAGACCTCTCCTCCTTGATCACAGCCCGGTGTATCTGTTGAAAGGAAGGAAGGAAACAATGAATATGTGAGTGGGTTTACACTGGAACATAGTGGTTTATAGAGGAGAGGGAAGCAGCGGGGGCAGGAAGCCTTGTTAGGAATTCACAGTTATGGTCCTGGTGAAAACTGATGAGGCAAGGTGGTGACGAGCACGGACAGGAAAGGACACAGTCCATGAGCAAGGAGGGTGGACTCGATGCGACATGTTGACCAACGGGATACAGCGTCCAGAGGGCAAGAGGTATCAGCCACTCAGCCAGTTCCAGGTAAAGCAATATGGGGAGGATATGAGGGCTCTTCTCCGCGGGCTGCTTAGGAGAAGAAACCTTTAGGGTGTGGAGACGTGCTGTGCTCCAGAGCCGCATCCCCCAGCGAGCAGATGTGTGGGGAGGAGCTATAGCAGGGAGAAGCAGTAAACGGGAAATGACAGTGCAGTTATCGCGGGCTCCTGCAGGGACCAGCAACCTCCCTGCAGCTCTTTGCCCTGCGAACCTGGTGCCCGGCCCCTCGCGCCAGGGATGCAGCCCTGAAGACAGCAGTAGCTGCGAACGAGAAGGGAAGCAGGGATGCAAGGGAGGTGCTTCTCGTGGGTGGCAGTGTGCCGTGCCAAGCTGGGGACTTCTGGCAGCAGCCGAGGCGTCAGGGAACACAGGAGCTTTGGGACGACCCACCTCACACTGGTGAAAACACACAGGGAGGTTTTCCAGAGCACCAGAGCTGGGGCTGGCAGGACGGATGATGGATTCGATGCTTCCTGGGGAGAAGGCCAGCATGTTTCCTTTTCCCATGTATAGGCATGATTTTTAGGTTTGGCGTGGCGACATCATTCCCTTGGCGTTCCCTGCACCCTGTTCCAGAGACTTTGAAAGAGATGGGGAGGAGCCCGTGCTGAAAAGGGACCCAGTGCCCTCCCACCAGCCGTTATCAAGAGATACAGATGCAGAGTCACAGGCCTGAGCAAGGATGCTGGGTGGCCCAAGGGACACACTCAGGCTGATCCTTCTGACCACCAGCCCTCAAACAGCACATGGTCTGCAGCACTTTGAAAAGCTGAAACACAACCCACCAGGCTGCCTCCTCTAGAAAGGTCCACGCAGGGGTCAGCAGGTCAGTCTCCTTAGATCACAGAGAAAGTGGGGAACTCACACACAATCACTAAAAGGAGCCAGGCTGAGAAGTGGGAACTCACACACAATCACTAAAAGGAACCTAAGCACCCCAGAGAAGGGCCCAAAGGAAAGGCCTCTGTAGGAATGAATGGTTGTTACTCACCCCTGCCATGTGATCTGCTCTCATAGCTTTGGGTTTGAAAGGGATATGTTTATTAAATACCTACTATGTGCCAGGCCCTACTATGTGCCATGAGGGTTACAAAGATGAATGTGACATGGTCCCTGCTTTCAAGCTCATGGTACACTGGAAAACCAGACATGAAATGAAATCATTAGAACAAATAAGACCATTTTAAGGATTAAGTGGGATAGGTGGGGACAATATTAAATCATTTCATCCTCACACCAACACTTGAGGAGAGTGTAGTTAGCCCATTTTATATTCAGGGAAACTGAAGTTTTCATGGCCAAATCACTTGCTTCCATTCATACAACTGGTGAGCAACCTGTCAGTGACATTCCGGAGCGTGCGCACATGTGCTCCTGAGGGGCGATTCTGTGCACCTCTTTTTGTTCAGTCACACCTACCCTCTTAGCTCTGAGCACCTGTCTTGGCAAATGTATGTGGGCTCAGATCTATCATGGGGGGCTGGGGTGAGGCAGCATGGAGTGGGGCCAGAGGAAGAGGGGCAGAGAAGGGAAAGCAGGTTTCCTTCACGCAGACCGCTAATCTTGGCACTCCGCATTACTGTGATTGATTAATCTCTGTCTCCCCGATGGTCCTGCGGTGACAAGGGCAGCTGCTGGTCTCCCTGGTCATGGCGGCTGAGTGTCAAGTGCAAGCCTGGCCGGCAGGAAGCCCTCCGTTGGCATGTCCAATGAATGAGTCATGGAATGAAACAGAAGGGCTTCCCAGCTGCAACTCCAGGGGGAGCTGCCCTGCCCAGGCCTGTCTGCCTGCTGCCTAAGCATGCTGTACCCATCTTTTTCAAGGTGGAAAAGATGGGTACAGCATCTGATGCTTCCCGTCCTGAGAGGCGGCAACAGAAAGACAGCCTGGTGCGGAATCCAGACCACGATACTTACCAGGGTAGCCTGTGCCTCAGTGTCCTTGACTGTAAAATGGGGTCTGTGGGGGTGTCGTGAGAATTAAACGAGTCAACACTTGTAAAGTTTCTGGCCCAAAGAAAGCACTATGGGTCTGTAGATAAAGAAGACTCCTGCGCGCCACAGACGCTCCCAGAAGTCCGGCTGCGAGCTGGGGGTCGGGCGAGGCAGGAGGCGGATGCGCGGCCGAAAGAGCCGCCGAGTCAGCGGGCGCGGACGGCTGCGCCACCCAGTGGCCGCCTGCAGAATGACGGAGCCAATAGGGCTCCTGAAATCCCTGGCTTCGCTACCGGAGCACGTACACCAGTTGGGCTGCTGAGACAGAAGGGACTCTGCACACCCTGATGCCCAGCAGGCTTGTCTCCTGGCGGGGTCTGGGGGAGTGACATCCGGGCACCCCGACAGTCCAGGGTCTAATCCCAGCTCTGCCCGGGTGCCCGGGTCTGTGGCTAGACTCTCCAGTCTGTGGAAAAAGATGATAAAAACTAAAACCTACTCAGTTCCTCCATCCGGGCTGGTCGTGAGACTCAATTAAGATCATGCTGATTTAGAAAAAAATCATAATTCAAAATTTGTGAGCCATATTAACTTTAGCAACCATGTTGTTATGGATTGGACCTTAAATGTCTCTAAAAGCCATGTGCTGAAGGTTCAGCTGCCCGCCTGCGGCAGGATGGGCAGGTGGTGGCCTCTTAGGAGGTGGGGCCCAATGGAAAGAAGTTAGGTGCAGGGGACATGGGGAGCCCTGTGTCTCTTTCTGACTCCAGCCTGTCATGAGGTGAGCAGCTTTGCTCCACCATGCACTCCCCACCATGAGGTTCTGCCTCCCCACAGGCCCAAAGCCAGGTGGCCAGGGGACCACAGGCTGAAACCTCAGAAACTATAAGCCAAAATAAATCTTTCCTCCTCACAGGCTATTTATCTGAGATATTTCATCACATGAAAAGCTGACTAACCTGCATGTGAATACAGGCAAATACTAGTACACTTAAAGAGTAAGACCCACGAGTTCTGACTGTTAAAAACTCCTCAAACAAGAGATTTTTATTTGGAGGGGAAAGAAAGGAACATGGAGCTGAGATCCAAAATTACAAAGTTCCATATGGGAAATTTAAATGATCTTAAGAATTTTACTATACAGAATTTAGAAGGCAGCTTGCTCTTCAGGAAACCAGTGGAATAGATAGTACAATGCCCAGAAATATTTGGAGGGTGAAGTAGAAGCCAAAAGACCCTACTTGATAGCCAGGCATGGTGGTACATATCTGTAATCCCAGTGACTTGGGAGGCTGAAGCAGGAGGATCACAAGTTCAAGGCCAAAGGCCAATGTACTGAGACACTGTCTCAAAAACATTTTTTAAAATGAAAAGAGCTGGGGATATAGGTCAGCACTTCCTGGTTCAGTCCCTAGTTCCAAAGCAGGGAGTAGGGAGAAGGCCCAACTTGATCCATGTCAAAGGTGGACTCACAGAAGCAGCTAGTTACCGGTGATATCTCTGCCAGGCACCAAGATCTACTCAGAGTTTGTGTGAACGTTTCCACTCACCAGCCTTTGCAGTAATGCTCCCTGCGCAAGAATAAATCCACCCACTGGACCCATTCTGAGCTCCAGACCCGTGACCCTGATCTCTGGCCCAGAATCATAAGGACAAGGCTGCTCCTCATTTCAGAGTCCTGGAACCTCAGGACGGGGAGGGTCGCCCTGGCCCCGCCCCTCCCCGAAAACAGAGGGAGACGGCGACCGCGGGGCTCCTTAGGAGAGAGCACTGGGTGAGCTGAGTTCTGGATTGCGCTTCCTCTGATGAACACGTCTCCTAGTAATCCCCCGCGATACGCACGGCCTCTGGTAGGCCGGTCCCAGTGGTCTCCTCCCTGCCCCCTCCCTCTAACCGAAGGACCACACTCACTATCCCAGCCGGGCGTCTCTGTTTCACGGTGGTTTTATCCAGTTCATTCTGTTTCTCAGGCTCTCCTTCCCCTGGGATCACACGTCGCCACGCTGGGTCTATCTCCTCTGCGATGGTCTTCTGAGGAGCACGGGACCTCCGGGCGTGCACCTGCATGGACATGGCCTCTGGGGCCTCGAGCACGCGGGGCAGGCAGCGCTTGTTGAGTACTGCTGCACGTACCCTCGTATGGAGGCCGCGAGGGGGATGAGATGCCCGGCAGCCAAATGGAGCTCGCTAGGGTCAATTCTCACCCTGCGTGGAGCTTCCTTCCCGGCCCTGGCTTCTGAAGCGAGGGGCAGACCTGCTCGCCCTCTGGAGAACTGGTCTCCAATTAGTTCAACAAGTCCCTGGTGCTCCTGCTCTGCAGCTGGGAATCAGGGACTCAAAGGTAAGGTGAGCAGCTCTCAGAAATGCCTCCCGGGACACCTCCCCCTGCTCCCCAGCCATTCTGTACTGAGGAGGGAGGGGGCTCCTCTGGGTGGGCCACAGGACACTGACTGACCCATATCTGCAGGTCGACGTGGGTACTGTGCAGAGGTGGGCTAGCACGAGTCTGACCTGTCCTCTCCCCAATTCATGCGGCAGATGTCATTCCCTACCCAGGCCCAGACATTCTCCCTCATCCCCCACGTGACTGGCCAGGCCACAGGAGGAGCAGAGGTTCGAGGGGAATGAAGCCAGCTGACCCCAGCTGTCCAGATGGGTCTTGTTGCCCAGCAGCCATCAGACCTGACTCTGCTTTCTTCTCTGCTCTTCCTCCTAGTCTTCCTTGGGGGACTGTTGGTCACGGTGTCTGACGTACAGCTCTGCTTGGATCCCCTGACCATAATGCCTACATCTGCCCTGAATCCCGCCGCTACCTTTGCGGACCCTCCAGCACCCTCGCGGAGAATCGGTGCATAAGAAAGGTCGAGACGGGCTGGCCTCTGAGGGAGAAGCTAAAGTGAAATTCCATCAGGAATCTGGGAAAGAGTACATCCAGACAGCCAAGTTCAGGACTGGCCTTGGGAGACATCTGGGTCTCCGAGGAACTTCAGAGATGGAGGGAGCCAGTCAGAAGGAACTCAGGAGTGCTTGGAGAAGAGACTCCAGCTTACCACTGGATGCATCGCCGTGGACAATAGAAGAAACATCTAAGTCAGAGAGAACCCACAGCTTGGCGCCCCAGAGGCTGAGCTGAGCTGTTTTAGTCTAATTTAGCAGGCACCTGGGAGCTACTGAAAGCTATTGAGCAGGGAGGACTACGAGCAGAAACAGAGTTTAAACTCCAGAAAAAACAATCCAGAAGTCTGCAGGCTGGATTGGAGCCAAACAGAAGAGATCAGAGAACCATTTAGGAGACCAAGACAAACACCCAGGCAAGTGGAAGGTAAGGGTGGGGCAGGTGGGAACAGGACAGCAGCCACGGGACAGAGCGAGGGCTCAGAGCCAGAGGAAGCGTCCCAGGAGAAGCCACAGCATGTGGAGGGCTGCTGGGAAGCGTCATGCTGGAAAGGCGTCCGGGAGAAGGGGGCACCCCCCCACACACAGAATCAAGGGTCAGGAAGACAGAGCTGGTTTGCAGAAAGATGATCATGGCCTCCTGCCCCAAGCCTCCTCGGCCCTTCACACCGCTCCATCAGCCGCTCCGTCACTACCTGCACTCTGCTGTCCGCAGTGCCCCTGCCCTTTCTCAGCAGGCTGGCTCTGGTCCCTGCTTGGCTCTTAGCTCCAGCCTGACTCCACGCTCAGCAGACTCTCCAGTTACCTCCACCTTAAATAACACTGGGGCTGGGTGAACTGCAGTGACAACTTCACATCTGCTTCCCCAGTCACCCAGAAGCCTTCTGAGAAGTGATGCTTTTTATTTGACATGGATACAACCATGTTTAATGAGCGCCTACTGTGCTCTAATTCCCAGGTACGCAGAGCACTCTGTGGCACAAATGTAGCCCTTATTCCCCAGGAAGTCTTGGCTGTCGGGGTAGTTAACAGAAACTGTCCACCAGTTAGGGCCATCTCTTCTTCTTTAATTCTTTTTTACCCACAGCAAGACTGAACCCAAAGAAAACTCCCAATAAATGGCAGTGGGAGCAGAGGACATGACGATTTTGGAGGGTAGCAGGATGTTGAGAAAGCAGCAGGGAGCAGAGGGCTGGAACTGGGGAGTGATGACCACAGAAGGGAGACTTCTGGAGCTCTGCCTACTTGCCTACAGGTTAGCGTGAGTTCCCCAAGTCTACGCGTGGTGGGTGGCAAGCCTGTGGTGGTCCCAGAGCATGCAGAGCTGAGGAAGAGAATAAAGGCGCCCTCTGCCCCTGGAGTTGCCTCTGCATTCCCACACCCACTGGCCGAGCAGAGCACACAGCTTTGCATGTCCTTGGTACCCAAGGCTGCTCCCGCTCAGAACACACCCTGCTTCAGGAACTAGGACAGGGAGTCTGCCTGTGCCCTGTGGCCACGTATTAGCTGAGCAGCAATCTCTCGCACCCCAGAATGCCCTGGTCATGGTAGGACTAGCGTCCATGGGAGCAAGGAGGCCGCCTCCGTGTAGCAGCCCAGACAGCAAATCATGTCTCCAGGCTCCAGACTCCCAGTGGTTCAGGTGGGTGTTTTTCTAGTTCTGTGCCAGACTACAGCTCCATCTGAATGCCTGGGACCCTGAGAATATCAGACATAGGTCCCAAAGGGACTTTGAAACTGGAAGCAGCCTGTTCTCAGCAGTTTTTGCTCATTGCACAAAAGAACTGTCCATACTTCCCCTCATGGCCTTTCTCTGCCCCCTCCCTCTCCCCCACCCGACCTGAAATACACCTGAGGAGCACTCGGGACAAATTACTGCCACGGACAGCTTCTCATTGTCTGAAAACACTTGCGCCCAGTCAAACTTGGGGTTTCAGGGCTCCTTCTTCTGAGTCCTTTCTCCACCCCACAGTCCCCATGACCTCCAGCTCACCCTCCAGCGGACCATCCATCATCTATGGAAAGCTCCCCAAGGGCCAGAACCAGGTCGCTTTGTTCACTTTTGCACCCCCAGGGTCTAGGACGCACAGTAGCCCTTTAAGCTGTACAGGCGCACATCTTCCTGCCTGGAAACCCACGACACTCCAGAAGGCTCCGTGCTCTGCCCGCCAGGAGTCCACCCTGCCACGGCCGGGCTGGCCAGCCCCGAAGCTGGGGACGGCCACTGCCTCCTTCCGCCTGAGCCTGAGTCCCCAGATGCTTCCTCTAAACCTGCCACGAATGGCAGCTGGTCTCTCCCCATCTCAGCTGACTTCCCGCACCCCACCATCCCCAGCTTTTCCTGATCGCTGCATGAGGTTTCCGGGGGCACCGGCACCACACCCCATGGCGTGGCTTCTCCAGACAGCCGAGGATGTCCGCCTCTCACAGGGCTGGACAGCGGCTAAGAGGCAGGCTGAGAGCCGGGGGAGCCACCTCTACCCATTGATGCTGGGCAAAGCGCATCTCTGTTGGCCCAGTGTCCTCACCTATCAAATGGGGTGATAGTAACAATTCCTCTGTCTTTGGGACATTAAGAGGATTAAATGAGACAGTGCTTGTAAAGCACTTAGCAAAATGAGTGCACGAAAAGTTAACCTTTATTATTATCATTAACTGCAGTTTAGAAAGGGCTGCACAAGAGCCATTTGCCCTGATTTACACACATACACCGTACACACACACACATATGCACACAGGTGCATATCTACACACACTGGCTCCCTCTCCTCAGTTGAGGGTAGTGTATTACACCCCACTCCTTCTATCCAGGAGCCTCCTCTCTACCTCCTCTTGGAAACACCCCTGCCAAATCCCACCATCTCCTCACAACCCACAAAAATGATTCAATCACACCCCCTCACACGTGCCCTTGTGAATCGAAACAGCCTGTTACAAACAGCCCTATGTGCAGTAGCTTAGCACAAGCAAGGCTGGCTCTTCGTGCACAGTCCCACACGGGTCCAGGGCAGGGGTGTCTGTGCCACAAAGCCACTGGGACCCGGGCTTCATCCTCTTACTGAGCCATTTCACGGTGCCATGGAATCCTGTCCCCTCCCCAGTCCTCCGTGTCCAGCCAGACAGGGAGAGCAGGGGATTGCTTGACTTAGCCCCAGCTTCCTGTGGGCAAAGTTCAGAAATGAGCTCTTCCAAGTGGACAAGGACAAATAAAATCTGTGTGATGAACATACAGTACTTTTTCTGCTACTCCTGAAGCAGAGGCTTCTCTGGGGGGAAGCTGAATTTATACTCTTCTGGGCATTCTCTTAGGAAATAGGCCCAAAGCAATATTCCACATGTTTTGCTTCAAATCCTGCAGCAGATAATGTCCTGTCTCCCCAGAATGGCAGCTGCGGGAGAAAGAAGTTGTCTCCAGGCAGGACCGTGCTGGGTTCAGCCCTCGGCTTTGCCATTTGGGCTTCTGGGGCAAGGGTCTGTTCTGCCAGACAAAAGTGCTTACCCGGGCAGCTTTTGAACTGGAGATGAGACAGATAGATGGTGACTGGTGTGTAATGTTCTTTGCCCTCTCCTCTTTTCTCTTTCCCCAAGCCCCGCCATTCACCGCCCCACCCCGGCCCACCAGGCACAGTGAGAGTCAAAGCTACCAGGAAGAGGCAAGTATTCTGGCTGCTGTGGGCGTTCTGGTGTGTTTTCCAGTTCACCGACGCAGCTGTGACTCGGCCATAACAACGGAATGGAGGGGAAAGGTCAGGCTGGTCTGAGAGCGTAATTAAGCAAAGGAAAAATCTGGAGACCCAAATCTCTCTCCAGCCCAACCAATGCCAGGTTGATCTTTTCATTCCCGGACCCACCCCCAGCACACTCCCCCACACTTCAGCCTCAGCCGATCCAGATGGTCTGCGGGTGCTGGGAGCCAAACAGTATGGGAAATCAGTTATTTCATAAGCTTCTCCAGAGTCTGTCCCTAATTGCAAACCCATTTGGGATATGTTCTGAACCGAGAGTCTTTTCACTAAACATGAGTTCCGAAACAAACAAATAGAAATCAGGACTTATGCTTTCTCCATCCTTCTCCCCCTCACCTGTCTCCACCTCACTCACCTGGCTGGGGAACAATCCCTGGAGAACAAAAAGCAACGCCCACCCGTGTGCCCCTGGCGATGCCACCACAGTCACCTACACATGCTGGAAGCAAGAGAGTCATTGTTCTCCTCGCAGCACGACCTGCCCCAGCTGCGCAGATCTGGTGCCTGGATCCCACCAGCCAGCAGCCGGGGGCGTGCACGTTGCTAGGAGAACCTGAACTGGAGTTTAAATTTGCAACCTTCCTTGCTGCCGCAGCTTGCTCTCAGCTGCAAACAGACACATACTTAGCAGCAGGAGCACAGCGCTGAGCCCAGCTGGGAAATCCCAGCCTTGGATGTGACTACTAACCACCATATTGCACTTCTTTTTTTTTTTTTAAACTTTTCTTTTTTCCCCTTCTCCCTTGAATTTCAAATCAAGCCAACAACCACCTAAATAAATAAAAATAATGACAATATTGACTGAGCACCTATTTCCAGGCACCGTCCTGGGCGCTGCAGACACAGCTACCCCCATGCACTAGGCCCCCGTCAGAAAAGACCCCGCCCTCGGGGGCCTGGTGCGTGGGGGTAGCAGGGCAGTAAATAAGATTCCTTAGCAGGCAGGGCTCCCCAGACCACCACAACCAGCGGGAAGAGGCTAGATTAGATACAGCGACCAAAATCTCTGTAGGTATGCATACTATATTTATGTATAAAAAAATGTATTTCAAGGAATTGCTCGCACAGTGGTGGTGGCCAGCAAGTCCAGAGTCCCTACAGCAGGCTGTTAGGCTGGAAACTCACCCAGGAGTTAAGACTGCAGTCTTGGGGTAGAGGTTTGCTCTTAAGGCTTTTCAGCTAATTAGATGAGGCCCACTCAAGCCATCCAGGGTAATCTCCTTTACTTAAAGTTAACCCAATTGTAGATGTTTACCCTGTCTCCACATAAATACCTTCACAGCAACACTACCCTAGTGTTTGATTGGCTAACTGGGTCTTACAGCCTAGTCAGGTTGACACATAAAACTAACCCTGGCCAATGCATATTCAGTGTGTTGAGTGGTAACGAGTGAGTACAATCGAGAAATGAAGTCCCTGCTGCGAGGTAAAACACAGATGGAAACAATCTGACTATGGTATTTGGAGCCTGGGCTTTTGAGAGATAATTAAAATTAAATGAGGCCATAAGGGTAGAGCCCTTATCCAATGGGACTGTGACTTTGTGAGACGAGGAGAGACCCAAACTTGGGCATTGTGACTGGCCATGTAATACCCTGTGCCACCCTGGGACTCTGCAGAGGGTCCCCACCAGCAAAAATGATGCAGCAGCCCAATCGTGAACATACCTTCAGAGCCAGGAGCCCAGTAAACCTTCATCTTTATAAATTACCCGGTCTATAGTACTCAGCTGTGGTAACAGAAGACAGACTGGCAGTCAGGGAGCCCCAGGAAGGGGTAGAGCAGGCAACCCGCCATGTGAAAAAGGAACTTGAATGAAAAATAAATACACGAATGTGCCTAGGCACCATGCTCAAAAAGGATCACGCAAGCCCTCACTTCCTTAGAGGTCTGACAGGCTGGGGTTGTGCTGTGTTGTAGCCGAGGAAAGAGAGACCATTAATGCCACTCACCTAGTGTTTCTTGACACAGCCAAAGTGAGCATCTGCGGGCTTCCCTTCCTTCTTCCAAAGGAAATCCTGTGGCAACAGCCTCCTAGCCTGGCAAATCCCTACCTCCCTCTACTCCCCTGCTCCCACCCCTCAGTGGCATCCTGGTCTCTGGCCTGCGCCCCACCTCACCGGCCTTGCGTCTCTTGTCCCGACCCCTCGCACTGGCTCTTTGAACCCAGCCACAGCTCCCATCCTGAAAATATCACATTCCCAACTTCCCTCAAGTTTGTGCTCCAGAGCCTTTGCCCATCCTGCTTCCTCAGCCCCAGAGAATCTCCACCCAGCCATCTGCTGGCTCCCCTTCCACATCCTGCTCTGAAGGACAACCTTGGCCACCCATAAAGAGGACCCTCTCTGCTGGCCCCCTGCCTATCTTCTGTATCTTTATACTTAGGTTAAATTTCTATTTCCTTGTTGATTGTCTCCTTGGACCTGAATACAGCAGGCAGGACTCTGGTTTATAGATACTTTAATCATGAGAAAACAATACAAAATTAACTGTCTTTAAATGTACAATTCAGTAGCGTTTAGTACATTCACAGCATTGTGCAACCTCACTGCTACCTAGTTCCAGAACATTTTATTCAGCACAAAAAGAGACCCCAACCCCTTTAAGCAGGAGCTCCCCACTGCCTCCTCTACACCCTATCACCAACCTTCTTTCTGTCTCCATGCTTGTGCCTATTCTGGGCACTTTATCTGAAAGGAATCCTACACTAGGTGGCCTTTTACATCTGCCTTCTTGCACGGAGCATGTTTCTAAGTCCATCCAAGTCGCAGCAGGTACCAGAACTTCATTCCTTTGCCTGCCGAAGGGCGTGCATTGTGCAGACCTGCCACATGTGTGTACCCATTCGCCCACTGACGGGCATTTCCTTTGTGCCCGCCTTTCCCCACCACTTTCGATGTTTGTTACAGTGTTTGCTTCACAGGGACTCCATTTGGATCACTCTGTGTCCCAGACCCGCACAAAGAAGGTCTTGATAAGTCATGGCTGTGGACAGTTTGATCTTCATGCAAACAAACAGAAGGCAAAGTTTGGCATGTAATCGCCTCCAGTGATCCACTCCCTCTGCCACACCAACCACAGAGACCCTGTGTGCACCCTCCCCGATACCCACACTTCAGTGTCCTTGTGCCAACCGCAGCCCCTCTGGGCTCTCCACCAGTCCCCACTCTTCAAAGGAAGCACACTGAGGCCATGGAAACAAATGGGCCCTTCTGAATTCACACGCAGCCCCGAACACCCCCCAGAAAAGTACCTTTGTCTTCAGGTAGACTGATCCGTACACTAACAGAATTCTAGACACTTCCTTGGATGGGACAAAATCTTAAATTCCACAACAATGGTAAACCATAAAAACATAATATCTCTGATAGCAGTTTTCTAAGACTACCATAACAAAGTACCTTAAACTGGGTGCCTTGAAACAGCACAAGTGTATCCTCCCACAGCTCTGGAGGCTAGAAGGCTTCAGTCACAGGCCCTTCTCCCCCAAGGCTCTGGGGAGAACCCTTCTTTGTCTCTCCCTGTTGGTTTCCAGTAGCCCCGGCATTCCTGGCCTACAGCCTCATCACTCTAATCTCCGCCTCCCTCTCACCTGGCCTTCACATCTTCTTTTCAGAAGAACACCATCCCTATCCGATCACCCTGCTCCAGTATGACCTCATCTTAACTAATTCATCTGCAACGGGTCTATTTCCAAGTAAGGCCACATTTTGGGGGGGTACCAGGGGTTAATACTTCAACATATTTTTTGGGAAGACATGATTCAACTCATAATTTTGGGAAAGGTAATGAGACACAGAAAAGATGCCGGGGGGGGTCCCCCTGATAAGAAGGAATGGGGTAAGAAAGAGGAGGATGGAGCCATAAAGGTGGATTTCTTGGTCTTCTTTGTAATTTAATTGAGGACTGAAGCTTCCCTCTCCAGCTAGCCCAGCTGCAGAGCAGCACACAGGTACCTCAGGTCTCCTAGGAGGATCCTTCGCTCCTCAGAACGGCTCACTCCTGCTCAGAACCCTCCAGTAGCCCTCATCAGTCCCATCAATACCTGCAAGGTCATGTGCCATCTCCCCCAGGCACACCTGGCCTCCTGTCACTCCCTGCCGCTCTCCCCACACCAGCTATGCAGGCTCCTCTTGTCCTTGCCAGTGCCAGGCATGTACCTGCCCCAAGACTCTAAGTTGCTTTCTCCTGCCCGGAACACGCTTGTCTTCCTCAGAGAGCTCTGTGGCTCATACCGCATCTCACGAGGCTTTTCCTGACCCCATCTCCACTCCGCCCAGCACTTCCCGGGCCCTTTCCACCACCGATGGCATGCGTCGGCTGGGTCCTTGTCTGTCCCCCTTGACAGAACATGAAAAGCCGGAGGGCAGGGAATATGGCGCTGTATCATTCCCCGCCTCATTCCTGGTCACCGGAGCAGGCCCTGGCGTGCACCAGGCATTCAGTAAACTATCATGAGTTGCAGGAAGGGGCTTCTGCTCTGTGTGTTGTCCTGGCATCACCCCGAGAGGACACTGGGCTTCAGGCGCAGGGAGGACACCACCAGAAGTGCCACTCCTCGGCACAGTCCCTCGGGGAGCAGCCTCCCTAGCCCTCGGCCCTCCAGCCTGGCTGTGGGACTCAGACGGTCCCCAGCGTGCATTCTCTTCCTGTGGCTGCTCTGACAAAGGGCCACCGACTTAGTGCTGTAAAACGACACAGACTTATTCTTTTACAGTCCAGGGGTCAGAAGTCCAAAATAAGTCTCATGGAGCTATAATGGAGGAGTCAGTAGGCTGGCTCCTTGTGTACATCCATGTCCTTGCCTCTTTTGCTTCTAGCAGTGGCCCCTCCTCTCTCTCAGACCTCATCTCTCCACCCTCTGCCTCCCATCACCTTCGCTCATCTGACTTCCCCAGGTCCCCTGAACAGGACCTTCGTGATTGCACAGGGCCCCAGATCATCCAGGACAGCTCCCTATCTCAAGAGCTAAACCACATCTTCAAAGTCCCTTTCGACCTACGCGAATGTCCCATGTTCGGGGGAGGGGGTTGGCCACAGATGTATCCAGGAGTTACTATTCGGCCTACCACAGGTAGGAGTGAGACTAGAGGGGCCTACTAGCTCTTCAGCCATTGTCGGACTGCCTGGGGCTCCTTTGTCTGTGAAGCAAGACCAGTGACGCACTCCCTCACGCAGAGCTGCCTCCGAGTCCTTTCATCAGCCCCTCTCCATGCCAGTGCCAGATCCCCACCCCCAGCACCCCCAGGCTTTCACATGACTCCGGACCAGCTGCGGCCCCTGAGGCCATACTTTCTTCTTGCAAAGGCAGAACCAGGCCTGTGCAGCCTTGGATGGTGGCATCTTCTTTGATGGGGGGAGGGGACGGGCGGTTAAGAAGGGTGGAGCTAGTATCCTAAGCCAATCTTGCACTTTTTTCTTTTATTCTTTTGCCACCTGTTCCTCTTTCCCAGGATACACTCTGACTTTTCTCCCTCTTATTCTCCATCCTCTCCCACCATAGTTAGTGTCTTTGCTGGCTTTCCTATCACCCAACACAACACCTGGCGCTCACAATTTAAAGACAGAAAAGTTTATTTGGCTCAGTTTCAGTCCAGGCCACACAAATGTGTTGAGAACAACAATGAAGTATAAAGACACAAAACATAATAATTGGTTAGGCAATGTATTTGTTTCCTGGGGCTGCCATAGCAAAGCACCACAGATTGGGTGACTTAGAACAACAGAAATGTATTGTCTCCCAGTCCTGGAGGCCAGAAGCCAGAAAGTGAGTTGCCCTCTGAAGGTGCCGGGTTCCAGCCCCTTCTCCCAGCTTCTGAAGGCGGCCTCAGGCGATCCTTGACTTTTGACTGTATTGCTTCAGTGCTCCATTTTTGCATGGCATTCTTCCTGTGTCTTCACATCACCCTCCGTCTGTGTTTGTCTGTGCCTAATGTCCTCTATGAGGACGCCAGTCACACTGGATTAAGGCCTACCTTAGGACTTTATTTATTTACTTTCATTAGTACATGTTCGTAGTATTAATGACGACATCACTGCGAGAAGTTGGTGCATATACATAACACATTTTATTTCTTTTTTTGTTCTGTTTACTCTTCCCCCCGCCCTCCCCTCTTCTGCTGTCTCTTGATTCCCTTCCATCTTGCACGAGTTTATAGAAGAGAAACCATGCCATATTTAAATTTGTGTGTCTAATTTATTTCACTTAACATTACAAATTCAAGGTGCCTCCATTTTCCAACAAATGACTCAAATTTATCCTCCTTTATCACAGAGTAGTACTCCATTGCATATAAATACTACATTTTCTTTATCCATTCATTTTTTGATGGACACATAGAGCGCTTCCAAGATTTAGCTATTATGAGTTGTGCTGTTGTAAAACATGGGTATGCATACATCACTGTAATAAGATGCCTTTAACTCTTTTGGGAAGAAACTAGAAGGCGAGTAGCTGGATCTAAGGGAATTTCTATTTTTAGTTCTTTGAGGGATCTCCATACTAATTTCCATAGTTGTTATACCACTTTACATTTCCCAAAATGTAGGAGGCTCCCTTTTTCCCCATAGCATGGCCAGCATTTGTTATTGTTTGATTTCTTGATGATGGCCATTCTTTCTGGAGTAAGATGGAATCTCCGTGTTGTTTTAATTTGAATTTCTCTAATGGCCAGAGATGTTGAACATTTCTTCGTGCATTTACCGGCCATTTGTACTTCTTCTGAGAAGTGTCTATTCATTTTAGTTACCCGTTTTTTGACTGGGTCTTTTATTTTCATGGGCCTCACTTTTTTGAGTTGTTTATACATTCTAGATATTAGTCCTTTGAACACAAATAAGATTGCATTCTGAGATTCCGGGGAAACAAAATTCAACAGACAGAGAACAGTAAATTTTTTCTGTAAAGGGCAATGTGGTAAATATTTTAGGCTCATGAGCTACACTTTGTCACTACTACACAACTCTGCTACTGTAGCACAAAAGCAGCTACAGACAATGTGTACATGAAATAGCATGGTTTGTTCCAATAAAACTTTATTTACAAAAATAGGCAGTAGCCTGATTTGGCTTGCAGCCTATAGTCTAACCAATCCCTTGGTTAGAAAACAAATTTTTTAAAATAAGAATAACAAGTTTATGTAGCCTTTCTGAGAAAGGAGACTTAGCTAGGGAAATAAAGCTCAGGGGCAAAATTTGAGCCCCCAGAAGTGCTAGAAGAGGAACTCTTTGAGTGCAAGGTCACGGACTTTTGGATGGCAAGAACCAGAGTCCAGAGAGGTGTCCCACACCACACACACTGCTTAGCCATAAACGCTAGGCATTGATTTACAGATGAGGATTCCAAGAAACCAAAAGACCAAGCTGTCACCAAAAGACTCACAGCCAGTGAAGGCAGCCTTCACACCAAGCAATGCAATTTCAGAAGCTGAGCTTGTCACTGCTAGCTACACGTCTCCCACAGTGGAGACTGGGTTGTTCCCAAAGACAAGAAACCAGCAGAGAACAAGTCTCTGGGGGTTGAGCATGGAGGAGCGAGTTCTTCGGGTACTAGGAGATGCGGAGGCCAAGAGAGCCTGGAAAGCAGAGAGAGAGAGCAGAAACAGGTCACTGGAATCCATGCACTTTCAGTTCACCACTGGGACATCTTTGTCAGAAAAGCTATGTTAACACCTCTTCCCAAAAAAGCAGTCGAGATGAGGTACCTTACTCTGAGGCACAATTCACGGTGACATGAATTGTGTTAAACATAAATTAGTGGGTATACACCCAGGGAATCAATCTTACCAGGCCTGTGAAGAAATAAAAACAGAAACAAGGTCAAGGTACTAATGGCCAGTCACTAACTGTGCCTCACTCTCGTTGGCCTGTCAGCTTCACACTTCATTGAAAATCCATTAAAACAATTGCTGGGCCATTAACCCCGACTTTCAGGCAGAAACTTCCCTTGGGCACAGTTGTGTGACTAGGGTCCCTTATTAATACTTAGTGTAATTGCTTGAGAGCTGGGTGATCATGGTTACATACCACTACTTACTACAGATGGAAGGGGAGCTGGAAGACAGGATCTTTTGTTTGCATCTTTTTTTTATTTTTAATATGAGTGGATTTATCCCCCTTGGGCAACATAATATATTAAAACTTGAATTTTTAAAACAGATAGAGGGCTGATTACTCAATCTACAAAAGAATTCACAATACGATTCTGCAAATTATCAGCTCCCAGAGCAATCAAAATTATTCGATTTACACAATTTCCGTCTGCTAGCATCTTGTCCATATTATGACTCCAGCATAATGTTACACAGTATTTGAAAAGGAGACACGATGGCTAATTAGTACCCTAGTGACTACTGAGGACAGAGCTGAAGGACTGCATTTCTAAGCAGGGTGGCCAGGAGGCATGTTTTAAGGACACCTTGAATTCAGCCCCAAAGCCTGGAATAGTGACCTGCTAGGACACACAGAGAAGACATAAACCAAGGGGGACCCCATTTGGAGATGAGGGGACTCTGAGGTCAGACTGAAATTTGGAGCCACTGCAAGTACATGCTTCTTAGGAAACAGAGGGGGAAACTGAGGCTCCTCTCCCTCCACATCCCAGCCACACGCAGGGAGAAGAACTTCCCACATCCCTGCAGCTACAAGCCTGTGAGGAAACCTGGAGCTTATTAAAGACCTTTCCCACATACAATGGCTTTCTCTTTTTGTATTTTATCAGCCTCCATCTTTCTGAATATAAAGTGACGCTGGTGTCACAGCAATGTCCTCCTCCAACACATGTGGCAACAGAGTCTGCTCGTTCAGCTGAGTAGCGGTTTGTTCCTACTTATTGCTACAAACTGGATTTTGCAAACGATTTACTCTTGGGGGTTGTTTTAAAGTAAATTCAAGTTACTATATTCACATCATGCTTGCTTGCTCACACTTTCTCGTGTTGTTACAAGGCAAAGAGAAGGATGTCTGGTTGACATGCCAAGAATTGCCCAGCCGCACTGCACACAGGTCCGGGTCCCATTTGTGAGCATCAGGTGACCAAGCAGGGTAGGGTGATGGCCAGGCATGGTGGCTCCCAGGATTTAGTACATCATGCACCAATGAGATGTGCAAAGAAAGTGTGGGTCTGTGAAAAGACTGCACGCCTGCTACTTCCACATTAAGAATGCTTGGTTAGTAAACCCTCATTTGCCAGGACCATCATTTCATAGAAGAATGAATGTCTCAATACCAATAATGTCAGAAGGACAGTCTCCAAGCATTCCTTCCAAAGAGCGGATAATCTTACGCTGACTCTATATAGTTAAAACATTGCTCGTATTTCATCTTGCTGCAGATTGGTGACATTTTTCCTTGTAGATCTACAAGTATCAGTGTAATAACAAGGAGAGAGCCTGGAAACTACCTCCTTCACCCTTTCTGTCCAATGCCCGAACCTCTAGTACCCCGCTGGGTAGTGAGAACAGGCAGTGTGCCTGGACCGAGCAGAAATGTCCTGCGAGTGAGAAATTCCCACCAGAGTTCAGTAATTTAGTGCCAAAGCAATTGTGTATTTTCATATTGATTACACATTGGCATAAGATGTCTGATAGATTAAATAAAATATATCCTTAAAATGACTTCAACAGTTTTCTACTTGTTTCTGTGGCTATTAGAGAATGTTAAATTACTGTGTGGCTCTCATTACTTTTCTATTGGACAGTGTTATTTGTACAGTTAGCATCAACCGGAGACTATGTACCTCTACGGGGATGTAAATAAACATATAACTCATGGCATTGAAATACCAAGTAAACAGGACACAAATGTATGTTTCCAGGCAGGGTAGGTTGTTTTTACTCTAAGAATTTTAATGTTTGCTGCAAACCGGCGTTGAGATTCACATTCCTGACTGTACAGTTGATACTCACGTGGCCACTAGAGGGCAGCGGTGTATATAAAATGTGAGTTCACAGCCGCTAAGAAGACCCCTCCCGTGCAGAGCCAATGCAGGATAGGCACTAATTATTAAAGCTCATTTTTCCCCTCCCTTTTATATGCCTTATGGAGTTATAGGACTTCCGAGTACAATAGAGCTATAAGTTCATGCCTTAAAGAATACTCAGCTCCAAACACTTAATTATAATAGATAAACTAGTGTAAAAGTCAAAACCTTGCGTAAAAAGTCAACATTTCCAAGGGGCAGAAACACATCGGCAGGCAGAAATGACACTGTAGGGTTGTTGTGCTCCAGGGCAGGCAGCAGTAGCAGGAGCTACCACCTGAAGAAGGGTCCCCAAGCCATAGAGTGTGTAGACAGAAAACGCTGGAGCTGAGGCTCGTACAAATCTTGCCCCAAGTGAGGAGGAATCTAGCTAAAAGGTCCCCTGGCCCAAGGTCAGCAGCACTCCCAAATCACATCAGCCTGGATGCCTGAGCCCACAATAGAAAAGCTGGTTCTGGACTGGTGTCTGTGGGGACCTACGGGAAGCAACTGCAAGTCCACTAGGCTTGGAGGGCAAGAGCACAGAATGAGATTAAAACTACTACAGACTCCCCAGAGAAAAAGACCCAGAAGGCTGTCAGAAAACCAAATCTAGAAAAGCAAAGGTAGGAACTGAGCTCACAGGAGGTAAACATAGTAGGGCAATCTGACACTGACTTTAAGCATCTGCAGAGTCCTAGACGCTGTCCCCACTGCTAAGGATATGACAGTAAAGTGATGTCCTCATGGCACCTACATTCTAATGGAAGAGAAGCTTTAAAAACCATACACTATGCCAAATAGTAGCAAGTGTTGTGAAGAAGTGTTTAGGATCCTCAAAGATATAAAGAAATTACTACCAGTTATTTACAAAACCATGAATTATGAAACAGCAAATAGGCAAAATAAAGCAACGATAAGTTACAAAAACAATGAAATTTAAAATGTAGGCATTACAATAGATAAACTTGGTGCATCAGATAAACTTTATGAAGTCATGGTAAAAGAGAAAACTATTAATTAAAAGCAGTATTGAAGAAATTGTCTATAATGTGGCACAAAGAGAGAAAATGTGCTTTATAAAATATGAAATGATGGTTAAGGAGCAGACTGACAGGCACCAATACACAGCTAATAAAAAATTCTCAAAAAACACAAAGAGCAAAAAATCCAGGCACAGTGGTCCCTTCCCATAGTCCCAGCTAAGAGCAAGGTGGAGGTGGGAGGACCACTTCTGCCCAGAAGTTTGAGGCCAGCCTGGGCAAGTCTGTCTAAAACAAATAAAATTAAATCCAGGAAAAAAGAACAGAAGGAATGAAAGAGAAACAATGTTGAATGAGGTAATAATAGGAAGTTTTCCAATAATGCAGTTAGAATTCACTAAGAACTCCAGATATGGACACAAAGGAACTTGTATTTTCACTGAGGTATCTGAGTATCCAGACATCATAGTAAAATTGTAAAACATATAAAGAAAAAATCTTACCAGAGGAAAAAAGACAGGATGCATATGAAAGAAAGAAAAGTCATGGTAACAACATGACGAGATAGCAGAAAACACAGGAAGAACTCTTGCAAAATCCTGAAAGAAAGTTACTATCAATGTAGAATTCTATACCCAGCTTAAGTATCATTCATTCACGAGTGGGAGCAACACACACACACACACACACACACACACACACACACACTTTTCTACCTATACAATAATTGCATAAAAATTATAGCCCTTTGCTCCAGGTAAGAGAATTACTAAAGAATGACATGACAGTGAAAATTACAAAAGTTTAGAACTGAACAACAGAAGTACTAGGTATCTGAGCAATAACAGTGACTATGATGTGAGCTATGAGCAAGGCATTGTATTAAGCATTTACCAAGTAGTATAACTTAGTCTTCAAAGTCAGTTTATGAACTAGATATTGTTAACCCTTCTGTGAGGATGAGAAAACTTTCTGTAGAAAAAAGTAAACATGAGCTTGTGAACTAAATGCTTGTTTCCCTCACAATCCCTATGTTGAGGCCTTCAACCCTCAGTGCAATGTCATTATGAGGATAGGCCTTTGGGAGATAACTAGCATTAGCTTAGGTTTTGAGGTTGGAGCCCCTTATAATGGGGTTAGTGACCTTAAAGATGAAGATGTACCAGAGCGTTCTCTCTCTGCCATTCAAGGATACAGCCAGAGGGCAGCTGTCTGCAAGCCAGGAAGAGAGCCCTCACCAGAACCCAACAGTGCGGGCACCACGATCTCAGGCTTCCAACCTCCAGAACTATGAGAAATAAATGTCTGTTGCTGAAGTCAACCACTCTACGATATTCTACTATAATATTCTGTGCTAGTCAGATTTTTGTCCCTGTGACAAAATAGCTAAGAGAGCAACTTAAGAGGAAGAAAGATTAATTTGGTCTCAAGACTAGAGGGTGAAGTCCGCGATCACTAGGTCCCATTGCTTCTGGGCCTGTGATGAGGGCTTAGGCAGAAGGACATATTACAGCAAAGCTGTGCGCCTCATGGAGGCAAGAAGTGAAGAAACAGAGACAGGGAGACAGGGAAATAAAGGGGCCAAGGACAGAACATACCCTTCAGAGGCACAGCCCGCAGTGACCTTCTTCTAACTAGTCCCCACCTCCTCATAGCCCGTTCAGCTATGAACTCATCAGTGGATTATTCACCTCTCTAGGCTCCATCTCTGAACACCTCTGTGTTGGGAATTGCATCCTCCACCCACAAGTCTTTGGGGGACATTCCAGATCCAAACCACGACATGATCTGAGCTAGGACACATGCATAATAGCCTGAGTCTGTACCAAAGCAATGAACCAAGCAGAGTATGTGCAGGTGGAATTTCACTGGCCCTGGGAATTTCACTGGCTGTCCACAGAACGAAGGCCCACACCAGGTACTAAGCTGTCCACAGGGAGGAGGGGACAGAATTCCAATGCAGTATTCCATGCCACGGGGTACTTTTTCCCTGTTCACTCTCCCCTTAAGCCTGACTGAGATTGCCTCATTTTAAATACAGCACATTTTAAAAATCAAGAGCACTGGTGTAGCTGTAAGCCAGGGCTGGGTTCAAGTTGTAAACAGAGGTATTTACAGAAACCACGTACAGGAACCTCAGGTTGCCCAGCCTGGCTGTGCCCTGGAATCTCCTGGGTTCATACTCACTCCCACAGATTCCTTTTCAATTGATCCTGGCTGCTACCCACACAGTAGGATTATTTAAAATTCCCCGGGTGATATTGCTATCACTCACAGTCGGGAACTACTGGCCTAGAGATGGGTAAGACACAGGGAAAAACATCCTTCATGCCCTAATAGGCTGAATCGGGGCACAGGGCCCCGTGGACCCCTCTAGACAGTCAGGTAAGTACTTGGCAAACCTCAGAGGCTGCTGTTCTGACAGATTTGAGAAGTGGTTCTCCTTTCCTTGGAGAAAAAATGCCCCTTTTCTCTGAAATCAGAAAGAGGAAGCATAGGTTACTTGTCAGCAAAACTAACAGTTCTCTGGGAATGGAGAAAGGGAACTTTCCCTTCTCCAACACTGCCGAATTGAAAAGCCAGCAGCCTAGAATGGTAGGGGACGCCTCACTTCTTATTCGCATAGCCTCACAAGGAAAGGGCTCCTAAACAGGTTTGCTGTTAGGCCTTATCCCCCGGGACACAACAAGCCTTCCGGCCCATCCCTCCTGTCCCTGCCCCCACCTCTTCAGGCTCAATGTCCCCTAAGTCCTGGTTGCCACTTTCCCACCACACCCTCATCATTACTGCTTCAGCCCAGGCACCCAGACCTCCGGCTGTCTCCCGTGCCCCTGCCTCCCACACACACTCCAGCCCTCCGGCACTTCCTTCCAAGTCTCTGCCACTTCCCTGTCCTGGCTGCCACCTTCCTCGACCCCTGCCCAGGTTGGCACCTGAGTCTGAAGCTGGGCCTGCACAGAAGGCCCTGCCCTGGCACCTCCTCCCAACCCCCAGACCTGCCCGTGGAAGATGGCAGCATCTCTCTGAGTCGCCATGTGTTGGCTGAGTCATCTTCCTGTGTTCGTGACTCCCAGTTGCTCGTTATATAAAGCCCGCCCTCCTCGAGGCGTCTTGTAGCCTTACTTCACGCTCCCCTCCCTGGGCTTGGGCTCCCTGCTCCACACGGTATACGGTCACAAGACCTGTCCCCTCCTCCAACAACTGCCTCCCAATTCAAAACTCTGACCCCAACCCACTTCCTTCGCCACCCGCTCCCTGCGGCCTCTCCAGCCCCGACAGGACACGCCCAGAGCTCTCCCAGGGCAGGTACAATCTGCCTTGCCTGCCATCTTCTCTCTTCCCTCTTCGCCCTTTTGAGCCCCTAATATGAAACAGAAACTAAAAGAACCTTGAGACGACCACGCCCAGTTGACCACTGGACTTGCCCATTTCGCCCCATATCTAGCAAGTGCCTAGCACATGCTGCTGCCTCGGCAAGCCCAGAGAGAACGTGACCGAGAAGGACTGAAGGACTTTTCACTTGTGGGTCCAGAGGCCTGCACCCTGCATCATCGGAGTGCCTGAGCAAAGGGACAAAGCCGAGGAAGAAGGGGCAGCCAGCCCAGAGCTCCCGGGGCAGTGGGCTGGCAGACAGGTAAACAGCCATCACCTCATGGGGAGATGACAACTACCACGGAATGAGAGGGAGGCAAAGGGCAGGCACAGGAGAGAGGTGGCCCTGGGGGGCACGGGAGAGCTCCATCTCCCCCAACACAGCTGTCAGAACAGGACGTGCCGAAGGGATGGCACTGACCTCGCCTGGGGTTTCTGTCCATCAGCCGCTGGCTGGTGTCACGGGCGGCGAGCCTACCTGCCCGGCCCGTCATGAACAAGGGGCCATTTAGGCTGAGAGGGCGGCGTAGTCATCCCAGGCACCTGCTGGGCCTGGAGGGCGTACGGACGGTTTGACAGGGGTCGGCGAGGGACTGCCCCTCTTCTCGGGAAGCTGGCACTGCCGCAAGACTGGCTCCCCTGAGGAAGCCTGTGCCGCCCCTTCCCATACAGCCCGCAGCCTCTGCTGGTCTGCAGCAGGAGACCTCGGAGCCACTCTCTGGCCCGGGCCCAGGCGACAGCAGAGTGCGTGTTTGGTAGATGGCCAGTGCGCTGCGGTGGCTGCAGGTGACCGTGGTTCTGCCGTTGTGTGATGGTTGCTGCCGCCGTGTGCCCACACGGTTGCTGCAGTTACTGTAGTCATTTCAGTCATGGTGTGTTATCATATTGTAGTTGTAGTTGTTGCGGGGATTGTGGTTATGAGCAGTGTGGTTGCGGCAGGCTTCTGACTCCTTCGTCCCAGACCAAGTTGGAAGCCAGCCGCAGGGTCTCTCGGTGGCCTCCCGACACTGGACACCAACTCTTCCCCTGCGGGGCTAGGTTGTGTCCAGACAAGTATAAAGCAAGGGAAGACAGAACGGAGCTGTGGACAGTGAGCACATGGCGGAGGCGAGCGTGTGAGCTCCCACCCTGTGGTCCTCTCGCTCTGGTTGTGGTGACTGCCCAGTATGGCAGTGCAGGCCACTCATCCGGGGTTGAAGCAAAGTCCGAGGGCTTTAAAACCCCAAAGGTGTCTCTCCATACGGCTCCCCCTCTGCTCCCAAAAGCACTTTCCCATGTAAAAACCCATTATCTAGTACCAAAAAATAGGCTCTGCCCCACCCACCGCCCTGCAGGGTATCCAGCAAGCCCTGGCCAGTGTTGACAGCCTGGAGTAAAGGAACCAGATGAGAAGACAGACCATCCCTCAGGTACAGCAGAGGCCCACATGCAGGCCCACATGCAGGGTCCGACGCCTATCTCCTTGACCTTGGCCCTGGACAACCTCCCTGTGCCCCACATACTTCGTCTATAGAACAGGGTAGACTCACAGTCCCTACTTCCCAAGTGTGTAATAAAGTTCAACACCATACATTTAGTTATTTTCTTTAAATTTCACAGAAATAGCACACTGTTTTGCACACAGTTTTGTACCTTATATTTCTTTTTTTAAAGAGTATCTAGGAGTTCATTCCCGTTTCAGCATATAAAAAGCTTCTTTAGTCTTTTCAGAGCTATATAATATTCCATTGCCTCAGTGCACTGTACTTTATTTAGCCAGTTGTTTTTTGATGGATATTTAGGCAGACTCTAATCTTCTACTCTAAAACAATGCTGCAATGAGTAACTTGTACATACTTCATTTTGTCCAAAGGTGATTAGGATAAATTCCTAAAAGTAGAAAGTTGGTCAACAGGTATATGCAATTATAATTTTCACCATCCACAGAGGTTATACAGATACAATGTCCCATCAGCAACATAAGACTTTCTGTCCCCCGTACCTTCACCTATGGAGTGTATCAATGTTTTTGTCAGATTAGTAAGTGAAAAATGGTAAATGCTACTTCTCTGTAGTTTTATTTTGCAAGTTCAATTACTTCGAGTAATGTGAAACAGCTTTTAATGTTTATAAACATTTGTGATCTTGTTTCTGTCAACTCCCTAGTCAAATCTTTTGCCCATTCTCTTGTCATATAGTAGGTTATTCTTCTTACTGGTTGGCAAAAAGTCTTTATGTATTAGGAATGTTAGCGTATTTTCCTGGCTTAACATTATCCTTTTAAATTTGCTCTTGTTAGTTTTTTCATATCCAGTTTGTAATGCAATAAAAGTTATCACTTTTTCCATAGTGGCTTCTGTATTTAGTGTCATACTTTGAAAGTTCTTCCCTATTCCACCGTACTCATTAGATCATTTTTAAATCTCCCATAGTTTCTTCTAGCCTTTTTAAAAATTTAAATCACTATTTTCTCCTCGTATACATCCTGCTGTAAGAAGTGAGGTATGAATCCAACTTTATTTTTTTCCAGATGGCCATGCAGTTGTCTCAGCACCGTTGACTGAATAATGCTTCTTTTCCCCCTAGTGATGTGAAATGTCATCATTATCATAAGCAAAATTCCCAATAAGTTTTGTTCTATTTGTGAACTTCCTATTTCTTCCAACTTATGTGGCTTTATAATATGCATTATATCTTATAGGGCTAATCTCTCTCTGTCTCTATCTGTCTGTGTATCTCTGTCTGTCTCTCTCCCCCTCTCTCGCCCTCTCTCTCTCTCCCCCCCTTTTCCATATGAATGGTTAGTTTTCTTAGGGTTTCTTTTAATTTTTAATTTACAGGTTAACTAAGTTACTAAGGCAAAACTGATATTGAATATGAGGGTGAAGATGATACTGAGTCAGTTTTTGTGAAATATATTTTCCCAGAAAAGCATCCAATATGTCAAATTTTGCAAAGTTAGGAGGTTCCCAAGACTATCTTCAGGTCCGATAATTTGCTAGGACTCACAGAACTGTTGAAGGACTCACCAAACCGTTATAACAAAAGCTGTTATAAATGGACCATGGTTTATTCTAGCGAAGAGATACAGACTAAAATCAGCCAAAGGAAGAGGCACAGAGGCCGGAGACCAGGAAGGTTTCAAGTACCAAGCCACAGACATCGGCTCTCAGGCATCCCCAGCAACCATACATGGCTGTCTGAGCGCACGGCCAGGCAGGAGAGCTCACCTAGATCTGAGTGTCCAAGGTTTTTGTTGGGGATCAGTCACATAGACGTGACCAACAGCCCATGTAGCAGGCCTTTCATCCCCAGGAACCATCCCCCACGCCCCACAGAAGTAGAGCAGACATTCAGTGGCCCAACCCTTGGTCATAGATCACATCGTTAGGGTGTCCCCTGTGGCCTGAAGCTCCCAGTAAACAAAGACGCTCTTCCTTGATGGGATACTCCAAGAGCCTAGATCACCTTCCAGGAGCCAAGACAAAGCCCAGACCTCTCTATGGGGAAGGCTCATACTTTACTACACAAGTTATAAAATTTATTTACATAGACTTGAGCCCAACAGTCTCTAAGGATTCTTTTAATTCCCTTTCTTTTCTCCTTAACATTTCTCATTTGTGCTTTCCTCCCTCTTTTCTCTGGATAAGCTGAGATGAAAATTTCTAAGTCTTCTTGTTCTTAAAAAAATTCAACTATTAAAAAAAATTCAACTATTAATTTGTTAGCTAGTTAATGTAATTAATATACATATATAATTATAACAATTATTTTCTGGTTTTTTTAATTTGTTCATTTCTTCTTTAACACATTAATTCCCTCCTTCTGCTTTCTGAGGTTTCTTGCTTTTTTAAAAAACTACTTCCAGGGCTGGGGATTTAGCTCAGTGGTTAGAGTGCTTGCCTTGCAAGCACAAGGCCCTGAGTTCGATCCCCAGCACCAAAAAAAAAAAAAAAAACCTAAAAAACTACTTCCACTAGATGTTTACTTCATTTTTTATTCATTTGTCTTTTATGAATTCGTTATAAGACTATGTACATTAAAAAAAAAAAAAGACTATGTACATTAGCCAAGGTCTCCAGAGAAACAGAACCAGTAAGATATGTATTAATTTATCATATTTTGCTCACATAATAATAGCATCTAAGAAACTCCAAGATCTGCTTTCAGCAAGCTGGAGAATGGCTGGTATAGTTCCAGTCCAGTCTAACGGCCTGAGAACTAGCAGAGTCCGATCCAAAAGCAGGAGGACACCTATGTTCCTGGACTTCCATTCAGTCCTTCAACAGACTGGAAGAGGCCCACTCACACTGGGGAGAGAAGTCTGCACTAGGCAGTCTACCAATTCACATGTTGATCTTAACCAGAAACACACTCTTAGACTCTCCCAGAACAATATTCAGCTGACTATCTGGGTATCACATGATCCAGTCAAGTTGACCCATAAACTTGACCGATGCACTATGCACTTGTCTTCGGGCATTGCTTTAACTGTACCTCATAACTCCTGATAAGTAATGCTTTCATTATTGTTATTTTGTAATCATTACATTTTGAAAGTATCTTTTGGCTTATAGTAAGAATATTTTGCTCCTAAATTTTGACCAAGCAGTAAGTACAAGGTTTTATTTACCTTTTCATATAATGTTAATCTGATTTTCAAGAAGCCAATACCATGACCTCCTCAAGGCCCAGAATTTGCTTTGAAAAGATTCTCCCAGAACTTGAAAACCTCATTAAAATATCAATGGAAACCAGCACCTACCTGCCTGGATGGGTTTTTTTAACAACCAAGGTAAAGAATGGTCCTGATGAATCTTGAAGCTGAGAGGAAGAAGGCACCACTTCTGTTCCATCCAAATGTTCATAAATATTACTAACAGTAATTATAGTAGCCATAGTACCATCAAATGTATGTTTCCAGGACTTTATATATGCCATCTTAAGTTTTGTATCAATTCTAAGATAGTAACATCACACTCTACATTTTAAAGATGAGAAAACTAAGCCTCAAAGGGTTTACATAACTTAAGATTAAGATCGCACTTCCTCTTACATGGAGGAGCTAGGATTTCACAAGGACTCTGTCTGATTTAAGATCTGTGCAATTTTTCAGGATGGTACCTTGCCTCGCGTCTCCCTCTTACCCCAATTTGCAGCAATAAGATGGCTCTGTCTCCCTTGGAAAAACTTATTTTCCAGGCAAAGTAAGTACATCTGCTATGGTCTACTCTCAGTGAGGTAGAAGTCCAGCCCAGAATTTTGGAATTGAGATGCAGCAGGCCACCAGCCACGTTAGGCCTTTGCCTGTAGAAGCCATATGGCTAAAGAAGACTCTGAGCCAAGTGCTAATGAAGGGAAATGGGGAGGGAAATGGGGGTAGGAGTTAAGAGAGCAGGAGCTTGGTGCAGCTGCTTCCGAAGGGGGACAACGTGGACTGTGATGGTCCATCAGGACCGACCTCAGAGCCTGCATGTGCCCAACACATCTGTCACCCGTGCCAAGCCCATTAAGTTCATCTCGGCTGTCTGGCATCTGTCCTCCAATGAAACAAGCAAACAACTTCCTATGTTTGAGGTTCGGCTAGTGGCATTGGCCAAGTTTCAATGGAAGCCAGAAAAGACAACCACATGGGGGCGGGAGGCCCTGATAGCAGCAGCCAGAGCAGATCTCCAAGCACCTGCCAACGGGGCAGATTATCAGAGTCCTGTTGCAAAGAGATAAGGAACGTTCTGATCCAGCCTGGAGAAGGGCAGGCTTTATATAGCAGCCTGAGTAGGCTGCAAGGGAATGTCCTGGCCGAAGGCTCCTCTCTAGCCAAGCTGAGACGGGAGTAGGTGGGGAGGAAGGAGGGAGCTTTATAAATAACCCCGTGTGTGCTGATCTGCTCGGTGAGCGGCCTGGTCTCTGTAAAGCCTGAGCTCTGGAGGAGGAGTGGGACGTTTATAGATGATGTTTTTTTCATTATACTTCTCTATATTTCCACACTTTCTACAATGAACTTGAACTCTTTTTATAGCCAGCATACATGAATACAATTTTTAAGAAAGTAAAAAAGAGAAGCATAAGATGAATCTCCAGTTGGGGGCTTTAGTGGTCCCCTCCACCCTCCCCGTAGGTCCCCAAACTCTGCCAGTCTTTTCCTCCCTGCTCTGGCCTCTCCCGGCGCAGTCACGGGTGCCTGTGGCTGCCTACAGTGCAGGATTTGACCAATTTTCTCAGCTCCCTCAGGACTCCTGCATCCTCCATATGTTCCCCTGCCCCCAATAACTCAAATGTCACTGTTTTTGGTTTATTGTCTTCAGCTGAGGCATCTGTGCTCCTATCTGTGCTGGGGTGCAAAGGGGTAACTAGGGTAAGTCCATCCTGCCTGCTCCCCTGACACAAGCTTAGCGATGGGGATAAACAACAAAGTCCCCACACAGAAAGTGTGCTTTGCACTCTGTGCCTGGGTTCCTTGTCTGCAAAATGAGAATAACAGTAGCTCCTGCCTCAGAGAGACCATATTGAATAATACAGTGAATGTCAAGTGGCTGGCACACTGGAAGTGGCCAGCTGAATATTTACTGACGATCCCTTTCCACACTCAGCCCGCCCCCAGCGACCACACCCACCCAAACTGGCCAAGATGACTTTCACTGTTTCCAAAAGTAACTCCTTCCAAGAGCTGTGAATTTTCACCACCCCAACTCTGGTGCTGATGCAAATCGGAGTTCCAAAAATGCTTCCAGAGGTGACAGGCTCCCCGGAATCATCAGCCCTCACAGCGCCTCCTTATAAGGCAGCAGTCCTCCTTTGGCTACATGAGTCATGTTGGGGCTTGAGACAAACAGATACGTGAGTAAACACGTTGTTGTTTCGTAGTAACAACTTCAAGTAGGCCAAGTTCAGCTCACCACTCCAGGGCAAGTCTTAGGAGACAAAAGTAGGTAAGATAGCAATGGAACCCTGTTTTTGAGCAAGTGCTACATGCACAAAGGCACTATGCTAAGATTCAAAGATGGAAAATATTTAAAAAGATGAAAGGCTCTGTTCTGAAAAAGATTATAGCCCAGTTGGGGAAGTGAAATGCAGACGCAGGAATAGAAAACCCACACAGCAGAGCAAGATACAATCCATGCAGGTGACAAGTTAGGAAGAGAGCTCCTACTGGGCCCTGGAGGTCACGGCAGCTTGTGGAAGAAAATAAATATCAATAAGCACGCACCACACCTCATAGTATCCTCATGTAACCAGGAGAGACTCTAACAGAAAGGATCTCACATGTCATTGTCAATGCGACTTGGTGCCAGGTATATATGTAAATACATCATCTTTTTTGATCGTGACAATAATATCGGGTGATGTTACTAATCCCATTTTACAGATAAGAAATCAGTGGTTCAGAAAAGCTCAAAGACTAAGTTACACACCCAAGGTCGCACAGCAGAAGCAGAATTTAAATCAAGTTCTGCCTGGCTCAACGGTCCATGTTTTGGCTTTTATGACTTGGTACTGCTAAGAACTCTCTTCAGTTTGTAACCGAGCTCTTAGCCCGTCCCTGCAGACTTCCAGCAGAGAATACTACACTATTATGAGACAGCGTACAACCACACCCAAATCCTAGATCAAAGAAACAATTTTTACTAATTCTTTTTATTTGTAAACTCCTCTTTCTACTTTGTAGCATTTTCCACAGTTCAAGAAGTCACACCACTTCACCTTTTCCTAGTGCTAGAGATTGATCCGAGGGCCTTACACATGCTAAGCTCCACCACGGGGCTACACTCCCAGCCAGCTCGTCCTTCTGTCACCCAGTGATCTGTAGTATCATGCACCTTTCAGAAATGACATAGGCATGAGACAGAAATAATCTCCCAAAAGTAACTTCGTCCTCAGGTTTAAATCACTTGGACTTAGAAGGGTTTTGTGACATAACAAATAGCACCTACCGGGTAGTTTTGGAAAAGTTCCAGATAGCAGCTGGCTGCAGCCAACCACCCAACATCAATATCGCACAAACCCGAAGGTCAAGTTCCTGAAAGCGTCAGCTAGCATTCCCGGAGCTCCGGGTTCATGGTTCTTAAAGCCAGATGAGAATTACAATCCTGTAACCTTAAACTGAACCCACCTCGGACTATCAACCACATCCTCAGCGTGAAAGGAGGCAGGGAAGCTGTCTAAAAGAAGCCAGGCCGTAAGGGAGCCATAAATCCACTGCTCAGGGAGCCAAGGCGAGGTAATTAAAGCCACAACGACAAATTTCTGCAGCCCTTTGCTCTTCAACTCGGAGCTCAGTGTTGGAGAAAGAAATAAAGAGCATCACTCTTTTCTTTCCCAGTACTGGAGATCGGACCCCAGGCCCTGAACATGCTAGGTAAGCACTTTACCACTAAGCTGTATCCCCAGCCCAAGAGCATCACTCTTTTATGAATTTATTAATAATAAAACCAACTCAGGAAGTGTGACTTAAGGACACAGTGACAGGCTGTGACAACGCTGGCTCCCAGGAGGAGGCAGAGTTACCCTCCCAGGCACAGGCAAATCCGAAGCACCACAGACCTGTTGCTGTAGCCACCTCAATAAGCTGAGCAGCAGGCTGAAAGGTGATGATAACACAAGCTCCCTGCAAGCAGCCAGATCCTAACAGCATGTCAGGAAGGGTCCCAGCCAGGTCCCTTCAATTCTCTTTCCCAGGCTCACTGAGGTGTTCAATTACCAAAGAAAGGAGGGTAAGGGACAGGAGAAGCCAGGAGTGTTACCCTAATCGACCTCCCTCCATGTGAAAGTTCCTCCCCAACACTCACCTCAATTTCATTCTAATCACATACAACCCCCTTGTCAAGCCCCTCTAATACAGTCGTGGGTTCAAGTTTTCAAATGAGCAATTAAATTCACAACTTGCCTAGAAGCTTACTATATATGTAGACATCTACACTCACAATCCCGGGAAATTCTCCAGTGGAAGGTAAAAATGTCGAGCTGCTGAAGGTGGGGGTGAGGTCATTCATGGCCCTGTTTCAGAAGTGGGAAATAAACATTTCTGAGCCTGCTGCTCTCTTGCAGCAGTCTAAGAATAGTAAGCGTCTTTGCTGAAAGGCGAGTCCATTCATTCATTCATTCCTCATTCAACATATTTACTGAGTGCTTACTACAAGCATTCTGCTAGCATGATTGATCAGGAAACTGAGCAGACTGAGATCATGGCAAACAGCACCCCAAAACAACTACTTGCCTGGGCTCAGTACCAGCCCATCACCTTTGACTCCTCCCTATGTTCAAATCCCTTACCCTATAGTCAGCCACCACACCGTGAAATTTCGTCTTTAATGTCTTCGAAATCTTTCAACTTCTTTCCATCCCCTCTGCTGCTCCTTAGTCTAGGTCTCCATGTTCTCTTCTTTGGATTTCTCCAGCAACCATCTAATTGTTTTCTCTGCTTTCTCTAGATCTGCTCTCATGCAATTTAACTGCCAAACCACAAGTGTGTGGTAATGAATTTGCCTCACTCAGACAAAGGTCTGACCTTTGTCCCAGCTCCTAGGAAGTAATCTCTAAACCCTTGCAATTTCCTGAGTGATAGAGTGTCTTTGTTATTTATGGTGTGCCCCTCTCTTGTGATGAGATGATGATAAGGGCTGGCAGAAAGAACAACTAGGTGATTAGAGGTCCGGGGCTTTGGGCCAAAGTGATATCAAACTGACCCCCAGGAGGAGGAGGGAACCTGGAAATTGAGTTTAATCGTATGGATAACAATTCAATCAATCATGTCTAGCTCATGAATCCGCAATAAAAATTCTGCATGCTGAAGCTTGAGTAAATTTCCCTGGGGATATTGTCACATATCTACCCAAGGGGGGGCAATGCACCCCAAGGATACTGAAATGTCATGTGTGGAACCCTCTTGGCTTCTGCCCTATGCTTCTTTTCCTTTGACTGGTTTCAATTTGTATCTTTTTACCATAATAGAACTAACCATAAGTATGGCACTTTCCCGATTTCTGTGAGTTGTTCTAGTGAATCATTGAACCTGAAAGTAGTTGTAGGAACCTCTAAATTTGCAACCAGCCTTTCTAAAGTGCAAGCCGTGGTGGAACAAGACAGTAATCCCAGTATTTGGGAGGCTGATGCAGAAGGATCACTACACATTCAACACCAGCCTGAATTACATAGCAAGACTCTGTCTCAAAATACCAAACAAAAAAAAAAAAAAAAAGGAGAGATCAATGTTAGCTCTGGAGCTCTGGAACCCTGAAAGGTGGGGCTGGTGTCTGACATGAGGCCGTTCTTGGGAAGATCCTACCTTTCGCCTCAGTTTAACCAACCTGCTATGCATAGTCAGGAAGATTTTCTAAAATGGGGTTGTGAGCACATTACGCATCTTCCCGACATTCTTCAGGGACATTTCATGCTCCCTCGGATGAAGTCCCAATGTATAAATATGACTTGCAGACCTCTGGTGACCCAGACCTCACTTAGCTGCTCAGCCTCACATCTCCATCCTCCCCAAACTTGACATCGCAGCTGCTCAGAGCCATCTGCCACTCGGAGTCTTCTGGGCTCTCACTCGTCCAGACTTTGAAACATGCGTCTGCTCACTCTGTAATATTCTCTCCACTCCCTTCTCATAGTGATTTCCATCAGTCCTTCAGGTCTTAGCTTCGATGTCATCTCTTCTGGTACATCTTGGGGGGGGGTGTGCACGCACACATGCGCACATGTTACTGGGGACTGAACCCCGGGCCTCGCCTATGCTAGGCAAATGCTCTGCTCCTGAGCTGCAGCCCCAGCTCTTTTTATTTTTTATTCCAAGTCAACATATCAGTCACTGCTTACTAGAGAAAGAGATTTAGTATAAGATAGATAGACAGTGATATAAAAATATGATTTACAAGGTAGGCTTACAATGGCCACCTACAGAGTCAGATGTGAAAGAGTGTAATGGGCTGTCAGCACATTAGAGACGCAAAGGCAATCAAAAGTCGAAAGCCTGGAACTCACTGTAGAGTCCCATGCAAGTTCATATCAGGAAGCTGAAGGGTCTGCCCTGGAAGGCTGAAGAGTCTGTGCCAGAATCCAGGAAACCGACCTCCGAGGCTAAAGCGAAGACCGTGGCTCCTCCGAAGAAACAGAAGCAGCCTTCCCTCTTCTTCCCCCTTTTTATTCCATTCAGGCTACAAGCCTATTGGTTGGTGCCACCCACACTCAGAACAGGTCTTCCATCTTCAATAAATCCATTCAGTCACACCCAGAACTATGCTGAGCCAATCAGCGAGTGTTTCTTACTCTAGCTGATACAACAGTTAATTGTCACAGACGGGGTCTCCCTAAATTGCCCAGGTTGACCTCAAACTTGCAATCTTCCTGCCTCAGCTTGGAATTAGCTGAGATCGTAGGCATGTGCCATCATGCCCAGCTACCTATAACATTTTTCCATGTATCTTCTACTAAGTCACAGAAGGATGCTCATGCTTTTGACACACATGGCACACTTATTAAATGACCTGGTTACTGGTCTGTCTTCTTCCACAAACTACAAGCTTTTGGAGTATGAGAACTATATTTTCCTCCTTGTGATATCCTCTAGGGCCTAGAAAACTGATGTACAATCTCAAAGAGAGAAACAGCACAGTACAAGGGGAAGACGTGGCAAACATCAACACAAATAGTGTTCAAAGAATGAAAGACTACAGAGAAAGATCTTAGAAGCCTTGTCTGTCTCCTTCATGGAGATCTGGATGGCACCTAGCTGGTTTCCAGCAGCCAGGTACAAGACATCATCGTAATGGCTCCACCCACAGGTGGTTAATCTCACTGACTTGAGGCTGAATTTTGTTGGTTTCCATATCTGAAGACAAACTGTTTTTAACTCTGTCCCCAAACTCTTGAGAAGAATCCTGTTTTACAACCTGAATCCAACTTCGATTGCCCTTTGCTCATCTCTTTGACCCTATTACTGCTACTTTATACTTCCCAACCCACAACTTCTACAAGGTTTTGTGGCATTTTTGAAGAGTGGGACATCTCAGTTTATTATATTTTAAATGTAAATAACTAAATAATACATCAAATCAACAGTCATTACCAATTCACGTATGCATCTAACTCTACTTGATTTGCCAGGCATGGTGGTACCCACCTATAATCCCAGCACTTGTAGAGGCTGAGGCAGAAAGATTGTGAGTTCAAGCCCAGCCTACGCAACTTAGCAATTTAGTGAGACCTATCTCAAAATAAAAAGTAAGATATAAAGGGCTGAGTCTATAGCTCAGTGCAAAAGCCCTGGGTACAATCCCCAGGACCAAAAAACAAAAAACTGGATAAAACACTTGACTGTGTAAGTGAAGTGGCATCTCCTTCTTCCTTTTAGCTTTCAATTAAAAGGGTCTGCACAGCTCTGCCTTCTTTTCCTGTCTTCTCCTCTCCTGGCACTGAAGAAGCAGGCAGCGCTGGGCCCAAGCGCTACCACAAGTGGAGGAGCTGCCGTGTCACGGTACACTGATGGTGACACTACTGGTGTCCAAGGAAACAGGGTCCTGGGGTGTGGAATAGGGCATTTTTAGAGGTAAAGGACACAGCTGATGTGATTAGGAGGTTGGTTACATTACAGACGTAAATAAATTAACTGAGGAAATAAGTACTTATCTGGAGGATAATAAAAGCCAGCCTTCTCCCTATTGGAAAAGGGAGTTACAAATATGGAGAATGGGAAGGCCATAAAGAAACTTGACAATAGATAGCAATTGAAGGTACAGGTCTGATCAATTTATTTTTTTTAATACAAACATAAGTAGATACAGAAATAGAACAGATTTGTTTGCACATATGTGTGTATAAACATGTACATTTCCCAGATCTGTGCAGTAAAGGGCCCAGAAGCAATGACACCCCAGTAATGAGTACATTATGGAGCCAGATCTTGGTTTCTAAACACCCTCCTCCACCAAAAGGAAGCAGAGCTCCTTGGAGAAAGAGACAATCCCCGACTGGAGCAGGAAAAGTGTGAGGTGAGCCTGGGTCATATCATCGTGCCAGAAAGTAAGAAAGTGCGGAGAAGGATGGGGCTGTGTCGGAAGGAGGCAGCAGCCACCCTGAAGGACTCCACCCACCGTGTCCAGAACAGTTTGAACATCAAAATAAACAAAGATGGCAACGGAATACAATCTACTGAGCAAAATAGAGTTCCTTACTGAAATAAATATATATGAAAACACAAAAGATGGGAAAGCTCTTTAGTAGCCCGTCAACCAATAAAAGATGAAGGAATGACAGACATAAAAAATCATTATTTGACAAATGTCATTGTGGTGGCTGGATCCAGTAGGAGGCATCAGCGGAGGGTGGGACTGGTGGGTGGAAGTGTGGTAAAGAACAGAAATCGCTCTCCACAAAATGGCAATCCATTTCAAAGGGGGAAAGGGTGGCTTTAAGTAGGGGATGCTCACAGACACCAATGTGACTGGCGATCATGAAAAACGGCACCAGTCATGGAACAGGTTGGTAGTGTTGTCCCCTCCGCCCTACCCTGGGCTTGGTTTCTGTGGCATTCTTGCAAAGGGAGCATGGTCCACATCTGGTCATCAGAAGACACCAAGACATATCCAGGCACACCCTCCGGAATGAAAGGCCTGTGCTTTTTAAAGCAGCTGAGCATGTAGAAGACATGGAAGGACTATGGAACTGCTCTGGATTAGAGAACATTAAAAAGCATGAGAGTAGTGCAACACATATTCCTGGAAACAATCTCAGACCAGAAAGAAAAGACAGACATTGTTTGGACAGCTTGAAAATCTGAATGGGCTCTTGACTAGTAGCGATGCATCCAGTTCACCCCTTATTTGGAGGGTTGTATAGTGGGTGTGTAGATTATATAGTTCCAGTCATACAACAAATAACACTTTGACGAGGTCCAAGGAACCAGTTTGCTCATTTCACACAAGAGAATATATAAATATATAATGATATGCAGATACTCCTTGACTTACGATAGGGTTACATTCCAATAAACCCATCATAAATCGAAAACAGCATAAGTAGAAAATGCACTTAATACACCTAGCCTGCTAACCCCCACAGCTTAACACACAGCATGCCACAGAGTGTTGACTGTTTTCCCTTGTGACCCAGTGGCTGTCTGGCTGATGCAGCTCACTGCAGCTATCCAGCATCATAAGAGAATACTGAACTATATATTGCTAAGCCAGGAAATATCAAAATTCAGAGCATGGTTTTCACTGAATGCATATTACTTTTGAACCATGATAAAGTTGAAAAATTGCAGGTCAAACCATTGTAAGGTGGGGACCATCTCTATCTGAAATATCCTTCTGTTTATTCTTTCAAACGCCATGTCAGAGCTCCAGCATTCTTATTCTCCTTTTTTCTTTAGGTCAGTCTATCACTAAGAATTTATGTTCTTCCTGACCTGCTACTTCCTGTTTTCCTAGTTTTAGAGGCTTTTTGTCCATTGGGGATACAAGGTTCTTTTCTGTCTTGAAGCACTCTTTCCATTAGCTAGGAGATTCTTTGACAAGAAAGGTATGTCTGAGCCCATTTTCTGTAAAGTCTGTCATTGCCTGAGTGCTGCCCTGCTGCTTGAGTCCTCATTTGTCTCCATGGCAATGTTCTGGAACCAGCCTGCTTGTGTAAGGTGAAGACTCATGAGGTTATTTGTCTGAACAGAGTCAGCATAGCCCACCAGCACAGACACATTCACACTGGGTGCATCATAGCAACACTGGAAAACGCAGCCATGGTTTTGTTTGTATTCATTTTAGAAAGCAACACATCCTTTGAACTGGAGAGCCCACTCATCAGCCGACTTTGCTTACTCCTGCGTTCTTTCATTCATAAAACCGCACCTCCTCCTTGGGAGCTGAGAGTGGGAACGAGGGATGGCTTCACTGAGAAGGGGTCGGCTGACCACTAAAGGGAAAGGGCTTTCCTAGCAAAAACAAAGCGGGGAGATGTGGAGGGAGATACCAGATAAAAAGGCAAATGTGTCAGATAATAAGGCTGAAGAAGATGGAGCTGAGGCTGGAAAGAGAGGTAGTAACAATACCAGAAGATGAAATACTAAGGAATTTTTACTTTTCTTTAAGGCAATGAGGAGGATTTTAAGAGAAAATGAGGTATTATCAGATTTACATTTTAGATAGCTCTCTAAGCCAGGCATGGTGGTGCATGCCTATAATCCCAGAATTCTAGGAGGCTGAGGCAAGATGATGGCAAGTTCCAGCCCAGCCTGGGAAATTTAGCAATTTAGCAAGACCCCATCTCAAAATTTTAAAAAGAGCTGGGGGTGTAGCTCAGTGCAAAGGCCCTGGGTTCAATACCCACCATCCCTTCCCCCAAAAAAAGAAAAAGAAGAAAACAGAGAAGAAAATAAAGCTCTCTTACACTGCTGCCCTGAGAATTGACTAAACAGTAAAGGCCCAGAGCCACTTGCCTGCTGACCAGAGGCTGAGCGTGTTCAGGCAGAGGTTTGGGGGTAGGTTGAGTAAGACCTCAGAACTGACTAGCTGGAGGAGTGAAGGGTCATTTAGAGATAGAGGCAAAATTGAGATTTAAAAGTTTAACTTCTGACTCCCCCCTTAGGACTTGTATTTTCACTCAACAGAAGAGTACCAGTTAGACAACCTTATTCAAAGGAAGGACTCATATAGTGAAATGCCAGGTGACAGGATGAGCAAGTTGGGGAAATAGTTTCAAGGAGGAAAATCTTCCCAGCGCCCTTCAAATCACGGCAGAGTAGCTACAGCTAATGAAGAGAACTCACTGTTGAATTGCACCCTCGTTCCAACACACCCAGTCACAAATAGAAAAAGGAACCTTCCTGTCCCGCAGGACCAGTCTCTTAGCAAGAGGTGGAGGAGACACCAGACGCTGAGAACTCCGGGCTCACAGAATTCCAGTCCCGGTTCTGCTGTTACTCACTGGACAACCTTGGGAGGCCAGTTATGTAACCTTTCCAAGCCCCGAGTCCATCACCCCTGAACACACGGCTGCCCCTGCCAGAACGGCCGCCCCTCAGTTTAGGAGCCTTGACTTAAAATGAGATGGTTGTTGGAAACGTTGATCCCTTCTCCCCAAATTGTGACCTGCATCTTTATCATTCATTCTAATTGCCTCTCCCATTTATCTCAGTGTCTTTAACAGGCATTTCACTCATGTAAGCCTAGTTTTCTTCCTATTCATGCGCTATTAGTTGCTCTGACAACTTTGGTGATGAAGAGGCCACATTCCAGGGCACAACACAGGCTCTGAGCACACAAACTCCAGCGAGGGGACGATGCCCTCGAGCGACCTGCAGAGGGCAGCATCGGGCAGAGCAAGGCAACACCTGGGTTCCCCGTACATCACCGGGTCGCTCTGGAGCACCGCAGAGGAGGCGTTTACATTCAGACTCCAGCTGACAAAGAACGCATTTTACGCTTCGTGGAGCGACACGAGGCTCCCAGGCAGCCAGGCCTTCGGTATACAAGCAGTTCTCTGAAAGCATCCCCTGCCCCAGTAAATCCAGCCAGGTTTTTCCTCAACCTCCACACTGGGACTACAGTTAGCTTTCGACAGAGTGCTGATCTGAGAGACGAGAAAGACATCTCCCTCTCTCAGCACCCATCCAGTCATTATCTCGGATGCACCCCAACCCTTGAAGTAGTGGGAGACAGCCCTCGAAAGGACAGGAGGGGGAGTTTAACACCTTCCATAAGCGTTTTTAGAGTCTCCCGCACACTCAAGTCCACAGAGGCGTCCTGGTGGAGACAAAAGAAATAAAGGGATGCAGCTCCTGACTCCAAGAAGCTATCAATACTGCTGAAAAGAAGTGCAGATTAAAGCTGGAGAAAGAGGGATACACATGATCACGCACTCCGTTTTTAATCATACACAATGGCTCCCTCTTGCCAGAGCCCCTGGCTACATGGTCAGACATAGGGTGATTTTCTACGACTTGTGAATTTGCCGATAGGAAGAAACAAAGGAGGAGTGTTATAAAATGATCGAGACTACTCTGGAATTCCAGAATATGGGATCACCAGAGAAACAGCATGAGAGCTGTGGGAATTTGAGGAGGAAGCTAGCAATGGGAGTGGCATGAAGTGGTCTGCAAAAGCCAGTGGACACAGGACCTCCTGAGAGGCTCACTGGCTTCTGTGCAGCTGGGGAATGACTCTCTGACTCTTCGTTTGCTCTCTGGTTGACTTTGGATGGGGAGGGGAACTGCTATGTCACCGTGACATCACCCACTTCCAGGAATCACTGAGTCAGCTTCAGCTGTGGAGGCCCCAGGCAGGACCCACTCACTTCCTCCAGCCAGAGGCCAGGGAGGGGTGCTGGGGGCAGGGCCTTTCACCCCTCTCTGCCAGTACAGTCGAGGCCTGACCAGTGTGGGTCAGCCTCACCACAAGGTACATCCCTGTGGGCCAGCTGTGCTCAGCTGTCCTAGCTCCCGCCTGCACCCTCCCACCCTTAGAAGCATGCTGGTCTGCGGCTGAAATGCAAACATCCCTGGGTGTCCCTGGGACAGGGAGCCCTTTAAGCTTTGACAGTCCTTTATACCTACCACCTGTGAACTAGGTGAGCTCTTTCAAAGGAAGAGTTGTCACAGAGGAATTAGGGAGAGATTATTAGAGGGAAGTGGAGTTGGGGAGAATACAGCAGAAAGCCAAAGTAGGGAAAGCTAAAGAAAAGCCCATGCCCACTTCACAACCAAAGATTGCCCCAGATCTGAGGATACACAGATCTGTCCAGACCCACTTCTCTACCGAAAGACCATGAGCACCTACACAGCTCCACTTTTCCCAGTACAGGGCCACTCTGGACCAATGTCAAATCCTCTGCTCTGGGATCCACTTGAGGCCCTCAGGGGCGATTTCCTCTTGCCTCTCCCCCAACCCAGTCATAGGTGCCTCATGTCAAACCCTCCCCTTCTCTGCTAAGAGGATTCAAGGCAGAATCTGTCCACACCACGTGGGCAGCTATCTCATCTTGTCATTAAAATCAGTGTTCCCTTGCTCTGTAAGCTGGTCAGATGAAGAAGAAAATTAACCAGTAGGGAGTAATGTAATTTTATAGCACGGGAAATGTACTTTACTCCTTCTTTCCCACTAACATGCACATGCACGCAGCCTGCCATGGCTTAACTTTTTATTATGTTGATCAACTTAGTGCCACCATAAGCCTTGGTAAATGTCTCCATCCTAAAAGTAAGAACACTGAGATTAGGAAGGTGCCGGAAGTTGTCCAGGACATTCAGCTGATGAGAGACAGAGCGAGTCTCAGAAGACAGCTCCAAGGAGCTGGGTCTTTCCACTCGGATATTCTGAGTCAAAATAAGAGCCTCCTCTGCCTCTGAGTCAGAAATGATAAAATTAGAATTTCACTCAGCAACTCACAAAATCTTAAGGTTACGCTAAAATTTGAAGGTTGTCCAGTTCTGTGGCCCAGCGAGACACCCGAATCTCTTACATAGTGTCCCAGCTTCTGCTTCAATACACTGAAACCACCAAACCTGGTTCACACATTTCACTTTAGAATTAATTAGTTCTTTTAGATTAGGAAATAAGATCTCTCACCCTACAACATCCATGCATTGGGTCTGCTCTTAGGAACAAACAGAATCGAAGCTGTGGTCACCCCAAATCTTTTTGCCCCAAACTAAGCATTCTCAGTCCCTTTCGAGTTATTCTTTGTGGAGCTTTCTTACCACTCTCCCTTATATGGGATCTGGTTTGTCCTTTCAAGCTCAAAGTGAGACCAAAATGAGGTGTGAAGAAATCTGATACACAGCAGCAGAAGTCCAGTCCCCAGAAATGAGTTGACCAGCTCAGAGAACAATGTGCCCAGGTCACACGAAGACCATAACCCCTTCATTCCTTCACAAATCTTAGTATGAGAACCCTTACATGCCTTTCCCATGTGCTGTCCCTAAGCCACATGCTCTCCTGCCCCTCGTCTAGCTGGCTTTGAGACGCACATGACTTGACCTCAGCATGTAGGCCCTGGACAGTCCCTGCTGCCTGGCCCTTCCCCAGTGCCCCCTGGCAACACTGACCCACTGAGGCTCAGCACATCCTCCATTTGGCCCCAGAGCTGGTTGTCCACTCTTAGAGTCTGCCAAGGGGTCGCCCCAGCCCAGTCACCTTTCAGCAGATTCTGGCTTCTGGTTCCCAGTGTCCTTAAGAATCTCCAGGATCGCGCGAGAGGTTCTGAACATACCCTCACACAGACCACATGAAAGTAAGTGCCACTGTCACCAGCCCCTTCTCTGCTGAAATAGAATTTGCCAGCACTTCCGTCACGCCAGGGCTGCCCTATACGGACACCTGCAGGGAATTTTCTTCCCAAAGATCCACATGAGATAAATAAATTGGCTACTAAAATTCAAAATGAGCATTGGCTAAGGGGGTAGAATAATAAGCTTTGAAATGAGGGTAAGATCCTCTACTTTCATTTCTGGGCAACCACGTGGGCTATTTCTGTGCCCTTATGACCCTGGGCCTTGGGTGGAGGGTGGAGCTTGTGGCACTGTGCCTTGCCTCCTCATCCCATCTGAGTTTCCCTCCAAGCTTCACCCAGCACCAGGTGGGTTTCTCCTCCCTGGGAACCAGCTCTTCTTTCATGTCAAATCCTCTGCTCTGTCTCTATCGCTTCACACACCGCTTTATGTTCAAATGCCCAAGCTTTTCTCGGAAAGAGAAGAGCCTCTCGCCCTCAACCACCAGGCTCTTTAGAGCACTGAACGTTTGCTTACTGTGGGGGGAAAAGTCTAGTTTGAAATGCAAAGCTGAGCAAGACTTCTTTGTTCTAGAATGTCTGGGGCCCCCCAGCAGCCACGAACTCATTGGTTTAGGGAATAGCAGCATCTTGACTTTAAGAGTGAAAACTCATTGTTTCACTGTCTCAAAAGTAACCTCATTTCTTTCTTATGGGAAAGACAAACAGCTAAAGGGACTTGCTGCTTTTCCCTCCAACCCACCCTTCACACTTCACTACACAACTGAGTTCTATTTCTCCAGATCTCTGCTGGGCTCTCCACAAATGCACCCATAGCTTTATCTTTTGGGGTTCTGTTTCACTCATTAGTTATCCCACCTTGCAGCACAGAGGTCACCTGCACACATCACGGTTTGACATTGGCATATACAAAACCAATGTGATTATTTTCACCCCAGCGATGTTACTCCCCATCCACTGAATATGGGTGCAAAAGCGGGGCTTGCTGGTTGTGTTTAAAATATGTAACTCAAACTGTTAGAAGCATAGATATAACAAAGTCTACACCATGACCACACTGGAGAACTTTCTGGAGCATCCATCCTGGACACTGATTCCAGCTGGCCCTTCCACACCTCACCCTCCCCCAACCCCGCAGTGCCCTCCAACCACCGAGGCACAGCTCGGCCATGCCCTCCATGTCAAGCTGGTCCCTGGCCAGCAGGATTCTGAAGATGCGTGCAGGGTTCACCTCCCCAAATCCTTCTGTACTCTGTCAGGTGCCCCAATCACAGCAGCATTTTTTTCATTTTTCATTTAATCTATCTAATGTGCTCTAGATTCATTAATTCAGCAAATGTGTGAACAGCTTTGCTGCCAACCACCGTTTTAGGCTGGAGTAAGAGTTTGGACAAAGCCAGCCTTCCAAAATTACATTCTGGTGGTAGAGATGCACCATACGGAAAGACACCTCTGAATAACCAAGAGCACTGCAGGCTGTAATTACATTGCTTGAAGGAAATAAATAAGGTCAGTAAAAGAGGAGCAGGAGCGGCTTTAGAAAGGGAAGAGAGCGAGGACCTCCCTGAGAGCGCCGGGGATTTAAGCAGACACCTGCAAAATGAGAAGAGGCAGCAGAGGAGAAGCACTGAGGTCCCAGGAAGAGGGCAGAGGAGGAGCCCAGAGCCACGGCTGAGCTGGGTGTCCTTAGGTGACCAGGGCCCAGGAGGCGGCTGAGAAAAGAGAAGGGAGGCGAGGAACAGGACTGAGGGATAAGGTCTGGGCAGAAGCTTTGGCCCTCGCTCTCCCGCTGGGAGGAGGCAGGAACTGAGGAAGCATTTCAGAGCTCACTCTGGCCACTAAGCCACTACTAAGATGGAGCCCGACAGGGCTAGGAAGCAAAGAAGCTCGTTAGGCTACTGCCTCACCTGGATGAGAAAGGACTGGAGGTGTTGGCGATGAAGATGGAGAGAAACAAAAGACGGAGATACAGTTTGAGGGAGGTATATGTGGACAGGACTAAGCATATTGTTGTCCTGGTGAGGAAAGGAGTGTCCACAGAGGCCCAGGGGCTGTGAGGGGCTGTCTTGCTGTGTGTCTCCACATACTCACAAGCACAGGACTGGGGGGGGGGGGCGGTTTCCAGAAAGAGCCAGCAGAAACAGGAATGGAAAGAGGCAGAGGCCTCGCCAAGCACTAACAACCTGAAAATTAAAAGGAGCTGTGCTTCTGGCCGTGCCTCCATCACCCCTCCTAAAGTATCCAGCGGAGTGCTTCCCCGTCATCGTGAAAGAATGATGACAATGAACTACACATTACAGCCTAATTGCTTGCTCCTATTGTTTTATCATAAACATGAAGTTCTGAGCTGTAGATGGGTGTTTCTAGGCCAGCTTTACCATGTTGCCTCCATTTCTAACAGGAATTCTGCAAGGAAAAGGGTTCCAGTCCCTCACCAATGACCAATAAATAACAGACACAATGAGTCACTCTGCCCTACTCAACTGGGGAAGGGGTCCATCGCCTTTGCGCAGCACACGGTCTCAGATCACTTTATCTTACAAATCAGTATCTTTGCTGCCCATTCACGTCTAGCTTGTGGCCAGTTCCACACTCCAGGACTTATTTTCTCCTGTAGTTTTTAGTCCAGAAGGGCTTAAGCTATAGTTTTTTTGTGGCAATTTGTAGTAGAAAGGCCAGAGAAGTCACCACAGGGAGCATATTTAAGGAGTCTTTAAAGAAAGCCATGCCTACCAAAGAACAAAGACTAAAGAAATGTTATTTTGGAATTCAGGGTACAGAAAATTCCATTTTTTAAAAACCTATCACTGTAACCTGAGATTTCCCAGACACTGACAGGCTGAGAGCAAGAACAGCGACCCACATTTGGCTGGTTCTGAGCTCCCCTCTAGGCCCCACCCCGGCCGAGCCCCACTCAGTATTTCCAGAGGGCCTCACAGAGCTCTCCAGGCCTCCGGACAAGGGAGCAGTCGGACAAGGGAGCAGTCGTGAGCAGACAGATGGGAGGTCCAAAGATGGCCAGTGATATGAGTCTCAGTACGCTCGTCTATAAATTACAATATACAAAATCTGAAAAGCAGGAGTAAGTCTCAACTCATGGTATTGCTACAGGGATAAAATGAACTACTACCCAACTAGGCGCAGGGCCAAGCACCTGATAAGTGTTCAATAATTCCTGCCACAGCCACCACCACTGTCCTCATCAATATCCATCCCCGCTCCCCTGCAGACCTCTGCTCCCCTCGCTGCACCGGGTCTTCTTTCCAGGCCTAGTGCTGCCCGCCGCAGAATCCAGTCACCTCCCAGGATCTCCTCAGTCTCCGTGCCAGCCCCCCAGCCAGACATGCCCAGGCAAGTCGTCCTCGCCCTCACACTGGGCCACTGCCACATGAGTCAGACACGCAGGGACACACAGGCAGAAGCATGCCACTAGCAGTCTTGTCCGCTCTGTCCCCAGCTGAGCCCTCCCTCGGGGCACATCCACTCCCAGGCCCCAAGCCAGGAGACCAGGGCTCTCCAGAAGCTCGCTCCTGGCAAGGACAGCAACGTACAGCATTATCCTTCCCAGACTCTGAAATTGCTGGGGGCCCTCAGGAGGGGGCACTGACGGAAGCCAAAGACAGGCTGCGAGGACAAAGCCAGGCAACCTCCAGAAAATAGCTGCGGTGTGGGGGCCGTAAGGACTTGGGGTGGAAGACAGAGGAAAGACAGGGGTAACACAGCAGCCGCCATCATTTCCTACACCGCCCCCCATCAAAGTCCCGCGTTGTCTATATAAAGCCAGAAAAACACTTGCAGCAGCGTTCTCAAACCTGAGGCTTCAATGGCAACTCTCATTGCAGGGTGAGTTTGACAAGTCTCTCATCTTCTGGGGAACCACCATTTCCTCATTTTAAAACAAGGGCAGCAGGGGCTGGGGATTTAGCTCAGTGATTAGAGCGCTTGCCTTGCAAGCACAAGGGCCTGAGTTCGATCCCCGGCACCACAAAAAAAAAAAAAAAAAAAAAAAACAAGGGCAGCAGCCAGGTCACCAGAGTCCGCCCTCACCTGTCCCGTGCGTGTCTGTCTCTGTGCAGTGCAGGCCAGGGCCACAGAGGGCGACAGGAGCCAAGGCACAGCACTGGATGCCTGTGAGAGGGCCTCGGGGCGACGCCTGAGCCTCTGGGAGAATCTCTGGAGTTCAAGCAGAAAAGGTGGGGAGGACATTTTCCAGGAAGGGGAACGAAGGTGGGGAGGGCATTACAAGGGCACGGGTCTCGCGATCGAGTGGTAAAGTGAGGTAGGTGCCACAGGTGTGCAGCTGGAGGGCCCCAAGCACGGGGCAGGAGCTCTGGCCTGAGGAACGAACCCACCATGCTACAGGGCAGAGTCATGCTGACTCTGCAGAGACCAGACGGGTGGCAGGAGCCTGGCTGGGGGCGCCACCACCGAAATCCAGAGAGGCATGGGGCTCACAGCAAGGTGGCGGCAGCAGGAATGGAGAGGTGGGGAGAAGAAATGGAGCGAAGCCTGTCCCAGAGAGGAAGAGGCATGACCTCAAACCCCACAGGCCAGCTTCAAAGACCTCATTCCCTGCTTCCCACTCCGTTCTGCAGCTCAGTCCTCGCTCCCTTGGGAGAGATCAGTCTGTAATTAGTCCCCAGCCCTCGTTACACATTAGAATCATCTAGAGACCTCTCAGAATGCCAGGGCACAAGCAGTTCCCCAGACTCAGCAAATCAGAACCTCTGCTGTGGGCCTGTGGGGCCCAGATGGCGGAGCTTTTCTAAAGCTCCCAGGTGTTCTAAGACACGATCAGGCTTGGGACCCACTGGGCAGACATTTTAGAACATCTGGTTCTCTCTAGAGGACAGCTTCCTGGCGCCCTGATGGAGGGGTACACTGTCTCCTTCAGGCCTTTCTCCTGCTGTTCTCATGGCCCAGAACCTTCGCCCCTCTCCTTTCTTCTGCCAGTCTCTCACTGGCCTCTTGTGTTAGCTGACGCCTTGCCTCTGCCCAGAGGATGTTCCAGGTTCCCCAGGTCTAGGCCATGGGCCCCGCCCACGCTGTCTGTGCCTGTCCATCCACCTGTCCCCGGCCTTAACTCTTGGCTGCTCCGGATGGGGATTTTAGCCTAGCTATCATACTTACTAGATGATGAATGAGTTAATCTTATTTTCATTATACAAAGGCTGATCAAAAAATATGCTGTGTGTTTAAACAAAAAAATTATTACAGTAAAAAAATGCATTGCCATTAATCCTACTCAAAATACTCCCCCTCGCATCAAACACACTTATCCCGTCAATCTTGCCACTTTCTGAAGCAGTTCTGGAAGGCCTCTTTTGTGAGTGTCATCAGTTGCCCTATCTTGGCTACTTCAATGACCTGAATCGATTCAAAATGTTCACAGTAATTTCTGCCAAATAAAAACATTACAGTGTGTCTTCAACCACCTTATTCACTGGATCACATCATGCAACTTCTGGCTCTTCCCCAAAGTCAAAATGACCTCTTCTCGTGAAGAATTAGAATGAACCCAAATCCAAAATTTGGATTCAAAAGGATCTTTTCCCCTAGGCAAGAGGAATGTTTGAGAAATGGCAAAGATCTGGTAAATGGAGGGAGCAAGAATAATCACTAGCCTGGACGGCAGCTCCTTTCTCAGCAAAAGGACTGGTCTCCTCCCTTTTCCCAGGCAGAGCCTTTACCACAGCCTCTCGAACTCAAATGCGCCCCCCACCCCTGCAGCACCCTCGTCCTCCTGCCATGGCGTCCAGGCAGGGCTGCGGCAGGAGCCTTGCTGGCTCTGGATGAACAGTCCTCTAAGGGAAGTCTTTATTTGTAACTTCCCTGAGTCACCCATTCCAGAAGGCTTCCGTCATGCGTGTCCAACTTTTGGCTTGTCTGGTCCATGTTGGATGAAAAGGAATTGTGTTGGGCAGTATAAAATATATTATGTGGTTAATGCGTATAAGTAACAAAATTTCCTTTATTTTTATTTGTTATAACATTTTTTAAAAGGAGGCAATGTAAATATAAAACCAGTGGGATATTTGATTCTGTTTTTGTGAAACTAATGCATCAGAGTCTGGTTCTATAGAAGTGGTTACAATGCTTAGTGAATTCTCAAAGTGCTCATCAGAAATTTTTTATCTAAATTTACTCTTTTATGCTTCATCCTCGAACACAGTTGTTCACGATGTACACACTGCCAGGAAGCCATGGCATGCATAAGGCAAGATTGGGAGCGAGGGTTATTTTTCTCTGGGAAATCGGTCTTCTAAAGATCTAATAAGGAGGTACAATCAATCTTTTCTTTGAGTTGAATGTCTGATTGCAACTCTACACTCTCCAAAGTTAATAAATAAACAACCATTTATTTTTCTATTAGTGATGTTATATATGTAATTAGACAACATCAGGAGCAAGAAACTATTTGATATATTTTTGTACTTCTTATACAGCAATTAAAAATCTTTTTATAACTTATTAAATTATTTTATGAAATAACACAATGAGCCCAAGTTTAATAATTAAATAAGAAAACTTACATGTCTGCTTAATAACAATAAACCTCTGTTTTCACAGGCACACACATGTGTACAGGGTTTAAATACCGTGACAGGTCATCACTGCATTTTACTCGCCGAGTTGCACAAGCATGTGCACTGCCTGACACACTAGGGCTTTAACTGGAATGACTGTGTGTGGCCTGCACAGAGGGCCGAGTGAGCATCGCACAGCGCCCTCCCCTATGCAGCGTTCAGTGTCGCCTACGCAGCCTGCACTAGAGCACTGTGCAATCAAGTCATCAAAAATATCTCTTCAAAATCACATAATAATGTTGAAATTTTATGTCTGCAATTTTGTGGGGCCATGCTGATGACTGGCTGGGGCCACACGAGGCCTCTGGGTTGGACAAGCCTGCCTTGGAATGTTAAGCCCCTAGCAGCCAGGGGCTGCACTGCTGCCTTTGACATTCAGCACCAGGTGCTAACTGGGGCCCCTCACTTCCCAGGGCACCCACGGTTCAGGTGCAGCCAGGAGGCACGAAATGTATGTCTAAAGAACCCGGGGGTTCAACCCTTTGGGGACAGTGGAAAAGCCAGCCACGTCCGGATAAGGATTCAGGGTTGCTGTCCAGCCAACAGCTGATCCTCATCAGGTTCAAAACCAAAATTCACTTCCCCTTCTCCTTCCTGTCCCTTCCCCTCCCCCATCCCAAAGTACCACCCCTCTGTGACTGCCTCCCACTGTCCTCCCCACCAACATTTCAATTCTTTGGATTCCTCCTAACTTTCACCCACCCAGCGTCCCTGTGGCTGGGGCCCACTCTCCTCTCCATCACTGCCACCCTGCTCACCACAAAGGCCTTCTCCCTTGGCCCTGCCACTCTCCCTTCCCCTTAGTTCTTCTCTCCGGCCTCTGCCAGGACAGCCCTGGCCCTGTGGCTCCCCTTTCATTGAGCCTCACCCTCAGTGAAGAACATACAACCTCCCCACCAGCACTCTGGGGGGCTGAAGCAAGAGGATTGCAAGTTTGAGCCCAGCCTGGGCAATTTAGCAACTCAGCAAGACCCTGTCTCAAAATTTTAAAAAAAATTTAAAAGAGCTGGGAATGTCGATTAGTGTGAAAGCCCTGGGCTTAATCTCCAGTACTGAAAAAAAAAAAAACACTTCCACAACTTGCTCTGCGGGCCTGACCTGCTCCACATGCCGGGCCACATTGTATGCTCTGCCCGGTTCCCAAATGGTTCCTGTGCTTCTGTGTCTGCTGTTTGCTCCATTTAGAAGAAATATTGCCTTTTCAAATGTCTAAGTCCTGCTCTCTCTTTGGAGCCTTCTCTCACAGCCATTTCTGACCCTTTCTCAACACCCATGTCCCTCCTTCTGTTATATTCCCATCAGGTGTGGCTGGCAGTATGACTCAGGGGAGAGCATCCGGCCTCTGCTTCCCCTGGGCACGGTTTAAACAGCATTGTCCTTCACTAGCTGTGTGACCATGGCGGGGTGCCTTGGCATCTCGGCCACGTGGTTTCTTCACTCCCGCCTTCCAGGGTTGCCGAGAGGACTCACAGTGCCAACATGTAGTAAGATGCCTGGCACATCATAATATTTAGCTAATGGCAATGGATTCAATTTGCTTCTAAACTGGGCATGGTATGCACCTGAGTAATCCTACAACTCTGCAAGGCTGAGGCAGGAGAATTGCAAGTCACAAATTAAAGCCTAGCCTGGGTAACTTAGCAACTATGCAAAAAATTTATTTCAAAATTTTAAAAGGAAAAAAAAATTTCTTTCAAAGGGCTGAGACTATAGGTCAGTGCAAAGGCCTTGGGTTCAATCCCCCGTATGAAAGAAAGAAAGAGAGGGAGGGAGAGGGACAAGAGAAGAGAGAAGGGGAAAGGAAAAGGATAGAAGGAAGAAAGAAAGGAAGGAAGGAAGGGACGAAGGAAGGAAGGGGAAGAACGAAAAAGAAAGGAAGGCAGAAAAAAAGCAGAAAGTCGGTCACCTCTATCCCTTCTTCAGGTGGCTCAGCTGAGCCAGCTGTGAGGTGTCTGCACCACACGTGAACAGACATCTCTTGCTGAGACCTCCATTTTCAGCTGTCCATTCACTGCATCTGCCGACCTCGGGGATTTTCTGAGTTGCAGCCTGACCTTCCTCCAGGTGAACGAGCATCTGGAGCAGGCATTTACCCGCGGTCTACCCCTCCCCACCGTACCTCACAGAGCCCATCAGAGGCCCGTTCCCCTCTGAAGCCCAGCAGGCTGGGAGCTGCTACACGCACATCTATCTCGGGCTTGGGATGAGGCGCCCCATCACCACCAAAGCTGCATGGTGCTTCCCAGAGTGGCCAGCCCACACTCTTCAGGTGACTCTAATGGTGGGAGAAAAAAAAATCACAGCGCTGGTTGATGCTAAATGGACCTGCATGCACTAAATCAATCACACTTAGTTTTATCGCCTGCTGCCTGATGTGCTCACCCCGTACCTCTGCCATGAATCGGTTCAGTGAAGATTTCCTGCGTCAAGGACAGCGACAGTGATTAGTCCCTCTTTCCAGATGGGACCAGAAGACAGATACTGATGAGACCTCACACCAATGACAGGGCAGATCCAGGGACAGCAAGATGGCTCCCCACACTCAGAGGAGGTGAAACCCTGGGAAACTCCAGGGGGACAGCAGGCTCCGGGAGCGGGGTCACAGAGGAAGGGTGCTGCCAGCCGGAGGTCAGTTCGTACAGTCCTCCAGAAAAGAGCCCATCTGCTGAGTGCTTTGCAACTTCACCAGGTGCAGGCGGGAGCCCAAACCTGACAGCACCAGGAAACACGGAAGCAGCACACCCTCGTCACGGTCACTTCCGCGTCTGTGTCACTCACATCATGCCCCTACAAAATCTCAGACACGAAATCCCTTAAGGCCCCTCCCCAAACACTTTTACTCCCCAACTGAACCACATCAAAGGGATGTTGGTCGATGTGACTTTTTCTCCCCAGCTCCAGAGACCAACCGTCATATTCCCTCCAAAGGCCTGCAGCAGGTGGGACCCTGACTGGGACTTGGAACGCAGAGCTGCCTGCTGACAGTGGGACTGCCCGGCTGCTCTGATGGGAAATGAGTGCGGCCTCGGCCAGCCCTCCCTTCACCTAGGCCTGGACAGGGAAGCACCCAGCCCACACACCCGCACTTCCCCTTTCTGAGAACAGAAGGGGCGGTGACACTCTGCCTTACACCTTTCCCTACTCCTCCCTACTTCACTCTTTTCTGAGGTCTTTTATTCCTGCTCTGCATCGCTCACTTTCTTCTCTCCATAGAGCTTTCTGTTTCTGGCTTCCTCCCTCCTACCCTGTCTTCCCCTTCAAGCTCTCCCACCCAGATCCCTACGTCCCCCAAGTCCACACCTCGCCTGCCCCCCGGACTCTCCCTCTGTCCTTCCTCCTCATCCCACCGTCACTCTGCCCTCTTTAGCTCCTCCTTCTTCAATTCAGAAGAAAGCAGGCCTAGACGCCCCTGTCTCCTCCCCCTTTGCCTCTCTGCCTCTCCCTGCAGCCACACAAAAGGGGACAGAGGCACCAGATGGCCTGGTGCTAACAGAGGGGCTCGGGGAGGCTGCCCCCCACAGAGGCCCCCGCTGGGCCTTCCAGCTCGCGCAAGCTGCTGCCGGCCCAGCCGCCCAGCTGGCAGAGGAGCAGGGCACAGGGCCAGCCTCCACAGCACGAAGCCCCCGGCCAGCCAGGGAGGGGCTCGCCTGCCAGCTGAAAAGCAGAGGGCGTCCTGAGTGTCTGAGCCTTGAGTGCCAGGGGCAAGGGCCTGATGGCCTGTGGGAACGCTGGGCTTTCCCAGGAGGGTGGAGAGGAGCGACAGCACTCTGCCCTTCTTGTGAACAGGCTGTGCCAAGGTCAGCAGGAGGGGCCTCGGCAAGAGGTGAGTGGGCCACAGAGGAGATACCAATTCCCCCAACAAAAACCCATCGTTTAATTATGCAGGGTACAGTGTTAATGGCTACCGTTTATCCAGTGAATAGTCGAGCCAGGCATTATGCTAAGTCACTTATTGTAATAACCTTAATCCTTCAGTAGTCCTACAGGATAAGCATTTTGATCCCCATCTTACAGACAAAGAAACTGAGGCTCAGAGAGGTTAAATGACTTGCCCCAAGCATCATAGCTAGAAAGACAGTTAACAACATGGTTTAAAGTTTCTCTCCCAGTTAAGACTTGGTAAGTCTACCCAGGCTTAACAGCAAAGCCCTGCAATTCCAGCGCTTAGGAGGCTGCAGCAAGAGGATCATGAGTTCAAGGCCAGCCTGGGCTACACAGTAAGTTTGAGTTAGTCTGGGCTACATAGCAAGACCCTGTCTCAAACAAACCAAAACATCAATAAAAAGATTCTGTAAATCCTACTAAAGTAATGGTCCAAAGGTAGGACCTACAAACACACCCACTAAGGCCTCAGGAAAGTCACCAAATGCAGGACAGAGGCCTCCAATCCTGGACACCCTCACACGTGCCTGCAAGCCCCGCCTCTGGAGGTTCTAGTGCATACAGGCTCTTTGAAGCCACCTGTGGAGGAGCTGGAGCCACGGAACTGGGCAGATTTGGTCCCAGGACCAAACACATGACATGGGAAAAGATGCTGCCCTTCCTCAGAGACTCAGTTTCCTAGTGTGTCAGGAGCAAGGCAGGTGCTTGGCATGCTGCCACCACACTGAGGGCACTCTGCTGATGTCACCTCCCCCACTTCCTGCTGACCTCAGGTTCCAGAGCCTACACTTCAGGGGACGAAAGACAGCACAGCTCCTGATACCCTGACCTTTGATCCGGGCCTTCATAACAGTCCGAGCTCCCTGCCCTGGGTCAGCCAGCTCCCACAGGACTGCAGGACTGACTGAGCACAAACCAGCAGAGACTAGGGGATTTCCAGGGGCAGGACTTCTGCTTGGAATGATCCTGGAGAAGGGTGGATCTGCTCCACCCACAAAAGGTCAGTATCTAGCCTCGCTGAGAATTTCTGGGAGCCTATCAGTTTCTCCTACTGTCCCAGCCTTCCTTCCCTCATGCACCAATGCACATATGTCCAGAGCTACCTGGACCAGCCGCCCCAGGACAATGACAGGCTCACACCCGGGTCAGGGCCTCCTTCCCCATTCAGCCATTCTGTGCCATCAGCCCTAGGCCTCTCCCGAGTTGGCTTTGAGTTATCTTGAGGATGGGCTTATTCCTGGTAGTCTGGGTGGGAATCTTTCCTTGTCAGCTTTCTGACAGAGAAGGGGGTCCAGAAAACACCCACAGTGCTGAGGAGTGACTCCAGGGCACCTTCAAATCGACATTCCTTCTTAGAAGGCGACCAGTTGGAGGCCCTGTTCCATGGCACCATGCAGGCACCGTGACCTTCTTCATCTCACTCTCCTGAGGAATTGGAAGCAGGTGCCATTAACCCCATTTTGTAGGTGAGGGGTCTGAAACGTGAAGCCACTCACAGCCAATGAGTGGCAAGCTCAGGACTTGCTCCCAGGACCTCTGGGTCCCAGGCTAGAGCATTTTCTCTTCACTGTGGCTGCCTCTACGATCCATCTCAAAGCTCTCTCTTTATCTCCCTCTTTACTTCCCCATCCAAAGGAGCACTGTCTAACCCACCACGGCCACTGACCTGGAAACTAGAGTGGCACCCTAATGGGTCCCTTTGCACCCCTTCTTGGTTTCTACCACTTGTTTCCACAACAGCCAGGGTGGTCCTTTGCATGATGTCATCATGTTACTCTCCAACTGCGCAAAAGAAAATCAAACTATTACTGCACCTGAGAGATAAGACTTTATGTGACCGGGTCCCTGCTTCCTCTCCGTCCTCACCTGGCACCTGGCTCCCTTCAGCCATCACACCCTGGCCACACCGACCTCCTTTCCTTTCCTCAAGCTTTTTCTTACCCTGGGGTCTTTGCACCTGATGTTTCTTCTCTTCTCTGGAGAGAACCCTGCTTTAGATTACCCTATTTTATTTTCTTCAGAGTACTTATAGCTATCTAAAAGTATATTATTCATTTACTTGTTGGGGTTTTTTTTTGTTTGTTTGTCTTATCTGTCTTCATGTCAATATATTTATCTGTCTTCACGTCACCAGTGTAAAATAATTTGGTCCGGTTTCCCATGGCACCCTCATGCCTGGAACAGCACCTGCCAATACCAGGTACTCAGAGATGATCCATTGGGTGAATAGAGGCAAGCTAAGGAGGCTTCAGAGAACCTGAGCCAAAGGTATCTGAGAAGGAGAGGGAAGCAGGATGACTCCTGCAGCAGAGAAATGCCCTCTGAGCCTCAGGGCCACCACGGGAGAGGGTGTCTCAGGCCTGGAACGTAAGGAGGACAGTCATGGTCTGGCCAAGGAGAAGCAACTCTTTGGAAAGTCAGAGAACAAAGAAAAAGAGTAGAAATGTTAGCTTGGTGGTGGTAGTTATTTTTCAAGACTATTCAAGGGAGTTTCTGCAGTAGCTTGACATGAGCAGACACCAAAACTTCTAGAAAACTGAAGAACTGGAAAAATGGAAGGAACTAAATGTCGTGGGCTGAAAGGGAAGAAATTCTCCTAAATTCGGTCTCCTGTGTGTGGGCTCGCATGACCTTTGGGGAGGCCTCCTCCTGAAGAATATAAAAGAGGAGGAGGAAGGAGAGGAGAGAGGGAGGGGAGGAGAAAGAGCAGTTCTGAGGCAGGCAGCTCAGTGACTGGAAAATAGAAGTAGCCCTTGATAAACATCTTCCCCTTGTGAGGATGGTGGAAGTTGTATGCCAGTATTCGTGGTACACACACTGGCTCCAGGGAGACTCGAGTCACACAGACTCAAATATGGACAGGAGGGTAGGAGGAATCTAGTCTCTGTGAACACACACCGTCCCTCACTGTCCAGCTCCTCCAGCCCAGCGGCGCCCTGCGTGCTCTGGACCCTGCTCTGAACCCTGCTCCTGCCGCAGCCTGTGTGCCTGAGGGGACTGGGGCCTTGTGACAAATGCAGCACCTCTCTAGAGCAGTGTGGAGAAGCTACGGCTCGCGTGCCATACCGGGCTGTCGGTTATCACCAAGAGCTCTAAAAGGTTCACCATCACTGCTCTGCAACATCAGTTTCATTTGGTTCTGTGATGGGAGACACTGTTCTTATTTAGCAAACAGGAGTCTGATTTTGTAATAGATGCAAAATATACATGAATTTTTAAGATAAAATGTGTTTCTTTCATGAATTTTACACCTGAAATCATTGCTTAACGGCCCAGGGCTATTTACTCTCCCAGCTGTTCAGAGCTATCTCTAGCAAGAATAGTGTAGTGTGGTTCAGTGCATGGACTCTGCAACTATTGGACTACTCAACTGCTCTGTGCATCAGCTTCCCTTGCATAAAGTAAGTTCACTTGTGTAATGTGCTTAGAACAGTACCTGGCACCAGGTAAGTGTCAACTATTTTTATCTCTGGTGAGCAAGTTGAGACGTACCATGACAGATATCAGAACCCATGACTCAATTCCATGCCACCTTGAACTACCTTCTCTCCCCAACAAGAACCTTAATGACACTGGGGGACAGGCACAGTGATATGGCTCTTGGGCAGAAATGATGACATTCAGGCACCAGCAGCACTCCACACACACGCAGCCCCTCCAGAGACCGGGGAGGGGATGAAGGAGCTATGGGGTTCCGTGCTCAGTCCTCTGCCTCAAGCCCCTCCCTTGCCTGGGACGCAATTCCCGGCTACTTGCCATTGCTACCATCCCCTTTCCTGCCAACCCCTACCCAGCCCCAGAACCAGAGCCGGGACTGAAGTTAGATGACACAGATGACCTGAGCACCAGAGTCACCAACTCCCAGGGTCACACAAGTGCTCAGCACTCAGTTAGCTCCTTATCTCCTCCAGAAGCCACCCTGCATCCCTGCCATTAATCTTACAGGACGCCCCTCACTGCTTCCCTTCCAATCAAAGGCCATCGTAACTGCCTGTCACCCTGTCTGGCTGACCACTGTGTGCGGGCACATCCTCGTCCTTTCTTACCCACACAGCCTCACACCTGCCAACATGGGGAGGAACCAGTGAACAGTTGATAAATAAATGTTGAATGAATCACTCTCTCAGGAGCACCTCAGGACCTGGAAAAAATAATATGCTAATCACCGTGTGGGACAAGGAAAGTAGAAAAGGGGACCGAGAAAGGGGACAAGGATAAGGCAGAGTGCGAGAGAACTTGGAACATCTTATGGCGTGACCTTAGGGACAGACGAAGAGGAAAGCAAAAACACTTTCTTCTCATCCTTCTTGAAAAATGTGGTATTCTGGAATTCACCCAGTCATTCCTTCATGGATGCAACAATCCTGTGCCGAGAAGCATCTAGCAGCAGAGCACAAGGACCTAGCTAGCTACGAGAGCAAAGGGACCAGGGCACGCACTGCCCAGAGAAGGGCCGTGTGCCTTCTGCTGTATTTCCATGCTGATGATGGCAGCCCGGGAACAGGCCCAACACATGTGGCCTTGACACGTAGCGTCACAGTGATCTCAGCCTTCAGACCACTTTGCGGCGATCCTACTGTAGGAGCTGTACTTCAGGAGAGAAGCAGTGTGTGTGATGAAAACACCCCACACAGTTGGGAGGTCAACTTGTAAGGCCTTAGGCATCACTGATCCTCTTGTCCCTGTCCCTTATCTCCTCTCTTGTGTCAGTCCTAATAGATCCCCAAATAGCCAAAAGATAATCTCCACATGGGATAACCTGCCTCTAACTAGGAGAGGCAACAGGAGTTGGGGACAGAGCAGAGCACTAGCCTGGATTTGAACCCCAGATGCAGCTGAATGACTGATTGGGTGTCTCTTCTCTCTCTGCCTCAGTCCCAGAACAGCTGATTAAATGACATGACATAAGCCATTGCCCCAGAACAGGCCATAGTAGGCTTCAACACCTGCTAACTCCGTTCCTTGAGTAACAAACTCAGGAAACACAGGCGGGTCATGCGCTGGGGGACAGGGGTGTGTGTGAAGATTCGATGTGACACAGCGATAATCAGGGCCAGCCCAAAAGCGTCCTTTATTGAAAATAATGAATTTACTTTTATCTTTTTTTTTTTTTTTGTATTGCAGATTGAACCCAGGGACACCGTACCTTGAGCTACATCCTTATCCCTTTTATTTTTTGAGACAGCATTTCACTAGACTTGAATCTGAAAGCGTCTTGCCTCAGCCTCCAAGTAGATAGGATTACAAGTATGCACTGCTGTGTCCAGTTAAGATTTGCTTTTATGGCTGGGGATTTAGCTCAGTGTTTAAAGTGCTTGCTTTGCAAGCACAAGGACCCGAGTTCAATCCCCAGCACCAAAAAAAAAAAAGATTTGCTTTTATCTTCAAAGTCACAGAGATACACTCTCCAGCAGCACGTTGGATGGAGAGGGTGGGGAAGACTGAGGGCAGGAGACCAGTCTGGGTGTTGTGATGACCAGACTGATAAATGAGTAGAACCTAAATTAGGCCCGTGACCCAGGAATGGAAATGAGGAGCTACAGTCAAGAGATGTTTGGGTGGTCAGAAAAACACATACAGAGAGAAGAAATGAGAGTAAGACAGGCATCTAGGAAAACTTCCACACTCCTGGGAGCCAAACCGATGGCTACTGAGGCAGAGAACCCAAGAGGAATCAAGAAGAGTGAAGATTGTTTTAAAGAAAATGAGCTTGAAATACTCAAAGGACATCTAAGTAGTGTCCAACCAAACTTGCAAAAAGGACTGAGTTCAAACTTGGATCTGGGGGGTAGGTAGTCACTGTGTACTTTTTTTTTTCCAGTCCTGGGGAATGAACCTAGGATCTTTGCACTGAGCTACATCCCCTGCACTTTCTAAATTTTTTTAAATCTTGAGATAAGGTCTTGCTAAGTTGCCCGTGCCAGGCTTAAACTTACAATCCTTCTGCCTCAGCCTCTCAGAGTGCCGGCATTACAGGCATCTACCACCAGTCCTGGCTCATTGTGTACTCTTAAGCCTCCCAAATTCTAGTCCCTCACCTGCAATGAGGCTGATGCTTAATTCTTGGAACACTTGAGAGAATGTAGCCTGAACGAGACAGCTGTAGGGCAGCACCAAGCCCCATATCTGGCATGTGATGGGAAGCCCATGAGATCTGTTGTGTCTGAAGGTGACCACGATCGCTGATGTTTCTTTAAGTGTGGTCATCATGAACAGATGCTATTCATCTGTCTCCTTGGGGCAGTCTGGCCAGGTGGAGAGCACTGTGGTCAAGACTGCTGGGCAGCCAGCTGCTGCGTGGGAAGAATTTTGTGTCCACCTCCTTAGCTCTCACAACAGGGACACACCTCACCTCTTCTGCTCCCACACAGCTGCCCTGCCCCAACAGGATTCCAAAGACGAGGGGGTGCTCCCTAGCCTGACTCAGGCAATCTGAGCTCTAGCAAGCAGGGGCCCTTGAGGCAAGTCTTGCTCTGGGAAGATGAACCGGTTTGTCTTACTTCCTTCCACCTTAGGCAAAGTCTCAACCTCTGGATGCTGTGAGAAGCTCATTCCCAGGAAGAAGAATGACCTCCCCTTGTAGGAGTGCATGTGGCACATCCCAGGCTAGAATGTGCACTCTCAGAGAGCACGAACTGTGTCATGTGGGTCCTCATTTCCCTCCTAGCCTCCAGTACCTGCCTATCCAAGTACCTGGCCAAGAAAGGTTAGTTGTATTTTGATAGCTTTGTCTTGGTTTCTCTTCTAAACTAGGGTTTCCTACTAGATAAACAGAGCTAGACTCATTACTTAATAAAACTCAGCAGGAAAATGTGATGTCAGTAAAGGTTACCAGGATCCAGGACCCTGCAGCCTGCTCTCCTCCTCCCTAAGCCTGCATCTGCTCTAGCCTATGATGCAGAGCCCGAGTATCTCAGGAATGGATTCCTAAGTCATGCCTGAGACAGGACTGTAGGCCCTGGAATGGATAAGATTCAGTTCATCAACCCTCAAATGGTATCAGCTTTAGCAAGAAACCAAGGTAGCTCTAAGATCTTTCTCCTCCCTACAGTCTTACATACTGGACCACGGAACTCCGGAGTGGAGCAAAAAACACCAGGGCCTGCACACGCGCGCGCGCACACACACACACACACACGCAGGTGCTTGCCACCCCAAACATCCAACTAACACAAACCCACCTTCTTCCTTTCTGCATCTTCTCTGCTGCTGGGCTGCCTGTTAGTCCCCTCCGGCCAGGACATGTGCTGCTCCTCGTGCCAACCAGCTAAGGGCGCAATAGGGACTACTGGCCCTGGATCATGTTAACCTTGACCCAGCATGACATTTTCAGCCCATGACCCAACTAGCAGTTATGGAATGACAGCAAAAGGGCTGCTCCTAGACCAGCCTCCCCTCCCTCATTTTCCCTGGACCCCTTACTAGTTACCAGTCCAGCCTATCTTTGCACCTGGACTAGCCTGTGATCCTTCCTGAGGAGGAGCCATCAGGCAAGGTCTCTGCCAGGAGAACAATTGACTTAGACTTCAGAGATTAGGAGACCTGGGGAGATTCTCCTAAATGAGATGCCCCCTTCCAGCAGACTCCCAGTTGCCTAGCAACTGGAGGAAGTGATCTGGAAGTCTGGAGCTTATACCACAGCCCCCTGTGCTGTGAAGAGCTTAGTGTGGCCCACCTATGGGGGGAAGGCCTGCAGCTGATAATTACCAGGGGTGACAGCCATAATGCCAGGCCTACTATTACTGTGTTTACAGAGGAGCAATTGCTACAGAAGCTCACACCACTGGCCCTTCCCAGGCCCTCACCCTTCCCGCCCTGTGCTGACTAAGGGAGTAGAGAATAGCCTCAGGCTGTTCCCAGAGTAGAAGCTACAGCCTCGTAGAGCCCCGGGGTGCCCTGATACCGGTTCTGCCACCTAAGCTGCTCCCCAAAGCCGTGAGTGGCCCCTAAAGAGGAATGAGGATGTGAGTGAGGCTCAGGGCACACACCCTTGGCCTGGGTGGGAACAGCACTGTCCAGTGATCAGATCCAGAGGTGATGCTTGGGGAGGCAGGAGAGCTGGTCTTATTAGAGGGATGCTCATCTTCTGTTGTTGTTTTGTGTTTCGGTTGTTTTGTTTTTTGTGGTACTGAGGACTGTTGAACCCAGGGCCTTTGCACTGAGCTACATCCTCAGCCCTTTATTCTTTGTGATAGCTCAGCTTTCTTCTTTCTCCTTCCTAAAGCCAGTGGTCTGCTCTCTAGCTGCCTTTCTAAGAGGCCTGCCCAAGGCCAAGCTGAGGATGAGGGACGTGCATGCAGTTGAGAGTGTTAAGCAATCTCCCTTTCAGGTCTGTGTCCCCAGCTGTGTCACTTGTGATGGAGAAGAGAAAAAGGGAATTTGAATCTCCAGTATCACGAGGCCAAGGAGGAAGGAGGACAGAAGTCTGTAAAGTCAGCTACCTTGATTTTCTTCCTTGGGATCTCTTTTGTTTATAAGCTGCTGGCCTGCACTTCATGGGAGAAAAACACCCAGACTTTCATCAAATTGCTTCTCCGAGAAGATGCCAGCTCTGCCTTCCGTCTCCATCCTCTATGCCTGGGGTCCTGAATTCTGGATCTAGAAACAATATCTTGATGTGCCCCTTGGTTGTTCTAGCCTTCCACGAATCAAAGGCCTGAATATCACGAAACCCATCTGGGAGTGAAGACCACAAGTACAAACTAATCGAAGTAATGGACACAAAGACTATCTTGTTACACATAATCTAATGTCCAGATGAGGAAACCAAGGCCCCAAGAGGGAAGGTGGTTGACTTGTGATCACATTGCTGGTTATTGGCAAAGCAAAAGTCAGAGTCTAGGCGTTCTGAGTTCAGCTCACTTGCTCTTTCCAACATACGAGCCTGCCCCTTGATTCTGCTTGCACTTTGGGTTTAGACCAAGGAAACAGTTTCTTTCTTTTTTGGGGGGGAGGGTGGTGCTGGGGATCAAACTCAGGGCCTTGCACTTACTAGGCAAGCGCTCTATCACTTGAGCTAAATCCCCAACTCCGATTATTTTTTTTTTAACCTAGCATTGATAGATAAACTTTCCAAAAAAAATTTTTTTTACAAGGGTCTTATTCTATCCTCAAAGCACTGTTTTCAGATAAATGAAGTTGATAACATTATTTTAGTCTTATAGTTTGGGAAATATGCTGGGGAAAGTTGTGTCAAGTCACACACAACAAAGATGTCTTTCCTGACTCCTCACCCATCATTTCTTCCACTGTACTCACAAGCACCTCGCTAACCAAATCCCATCACAGGTCCCCTCCAGAGAAGAGCCCCTACCCGGCCAGCACCGCCGCTCACTGCCCCTGTGACTGAGCCGGCCCGTGTCACTGGACAGGCAGCCTCTGAGGAGAAGTCGTTTTCCCTTGTCCTTTCCTTTCTTCTCTTTCTCTTCCCATTGTCTTTCTCTTTGACTTGTCCCCACCCCTGGAGGAAGAACATCTCCCCTTCTGTGGATTCCTACTCCCCATGAGGAGAAATGTCAGGGAAAAGTGCCTGTTCAATATTCCTGGTGGCCTCTGTTGCAGCCGCTGGGATGGAGCCTCCAGGGCCTTCTGCAAGCTGCAGGGTGTTCACCAGGAAGCCGGCTGTGCTGGTCTCTCAGCTCCAGACAAGCCTTTCTTCGCTCAGACTCTTGCGGACACTGTGATAAAGCAGAGGCTCAGAGGCCCTCAAAATCACTTAGAAGGCTCAATTGCTGGTCCATATCCTGAGTGTGTCTAGATCTGGGCTGGGCTTGTGAGTTTGCATTTCATATTCTCCTGTTAAGGCTGGTACTGCCGACCAGGAACCACACTTTTTTTTTTCTTTTTTCGCCTTTTTAAAAATTTTATTTTAATGGTACATTTTAGATACACATAGTGATAACATTCATCATAGGGGATTTGTACCAGTCCATGATCTATCTTGCTGCTTCTTTTTTTCCCATTCCCCACCCCTCCCTCAACCCCTTCCCCCTCATTTAGAAAAGCTTTGTTTCCTTTTTTTTCCTTCTATTCTTTTTTCTCTTGTCCCTCCATTCCTTTTCCCCTCCCCTCTTTGTTCCCCTTCCCATTTGAACAGTTTATTCCCTTTCCCAATATAATACATTTCAGTTCTTATTTACACTTTCCGTTTCTCACACTAGAGAAACAATGCAGTATTTAAACAGGTGTCCAATTTATTTCACTTAAGAGTATGGTCTCAAGATGCATCCATTTACCTAGAAATAGCTCAAACTTATTGTTATTGGACCCATATCTTTCCCCATGCACTAAGCTAAAATCAAAGTGGATCAAAGATCTAAATATTAAAACAGAAACACTAAATCTGCTGTAGGATAGAACAGGTAAAACCGTAGAAGCCATGAATGTAGGCAAAGACTTTATGAACAAAACCCCAATTGCCCAGGAAATATCACAAAGAATCAACAACTGGAATCTCATCTTATTAAAAAGCTCTTGCACAGCAAAAGAAACCACCAACAGAGCAAAGAGACAACCCAGAAAGTGGAAAAAAATTTTTGCCAGCTGTTCCTCCAACAAAGGACTGATATCTCGAATACATAAAGAACTTAAAAAAATCAAACCCCCAAAATTTAAAGACCCAATCCAAAAATGGGCAGCTGAAATGAATAGACACTTCTCAGATGAAGGAGAAACAGAAAATTAACATATAAAGAAATGTTCAATATCACTGGTCATTCGAGAGATGCAAATTAAAACAACACTGAGATTCCATCTCACTCCAGAAAGAATGGCTATTATCAATAAATCAGCCAATAATAAATGCTGGTGGGGCTGTGGGGAAAAAGGAACCCTTCTCCACTGTTGTGGGAATGTAGACTGGTGCAACCACTGTGGAAATCAGCATGGAGAGTCCTCAAAAAAGTGGGACTAGAGCTTCCGTTTGACCCAGCTATTTCCTTTCTTGGTATCTTCCAAAAGAATTAAAAGCATCACAGCACAGCGACATATGCACACTCATGTTCATAATGGCACAGTTTGTAATAGCTAAATCTTGGAAACAACCCAAATGCCCATCAATTGATGAATGGATAAAGAAGATTTGAGTTTTTTATACAAAGGAACCACACTTTAAAAACCATCATGAGAAGCTAAGCATGGTGGCATACACCTGTAAGGAGGCTGAGGCAGGAGGATTGCCCCTGAGTTCAAGGCCAGCCTGGACTACATAGTGAGACCCTGTCTAAGAAAAAAACGACCATCCTTTAACAAGACACAGTTCATCTGATCTGCTAATCATGGGAATGAAGTATGGAGAGGAAGGAAGTTTGAAAGGAAGATTGGAGCAGGTATTCGACTGAGTTTGACTAGCCACCTAAACTGACTTCCACATTGCGAGCAGTGTAGGAGCAGGTGACTATATCCATGTTCATCCGAATGAGAACAGCAGTTTGGGAATCAGGAGCCTATATATGAAAGCCCCTGGCAACTTAGTTGATGTCCCCTCACTGCCTGTCTCCTCCACAGTATTCCCTCTGCCCTCCCTTTTCAGAGATTTTCCTGCAGAGAAAGTTCCTGATTTTGGCTCCCTCTGCTAGTGCCTCCACCTCCAGCAGCTGGCTAGGGAACAGGGAAAGGAGGTCCTTGGGGGAGGCAGGCCCAGGGTCTCTATCCACCCAGGGGCCTGAGGGCAGGCACTGTAAGGAGCTCAGAGTGTGTGGCTTTTGACAGGTGCAGAGCTCAGGCCTTGGGCCTCAGCTGCTGCCAAAAATGAAGGTATGGGATGGGGTCAGGGAAGTGGAGAAGCAGCAGACACAAAAACAAGGTCCCAGCTGAAGCCACTGTCAGTTGTCTTTCAAAGGGCTCAGCTAGAGCTATGTCTGCCAGATTTCCAGGAGGGGCAGAATCTTGTGCCTTTGGGTGGAGGATGGAGAGCAGTGGTTCTGGAAGGAGCCACCTCCATACCTCCATGGAGGGGGCAGCACAAGCCATTCACCCTGATCCCAACCTCCCCTCCCTGTAGTTGTTTTAGGGAAGCAGAGGCTGCTGAGAAGAAAGAGAATCCCTTTGCAGATCAGTAAGCATGGCTGTTCCCAGCTATCTGCCGAGACTCCTACAGTGGGTGGGAAGCAGAGGCCTTACAGCTCCAAGATGTAATGATTAAATGCCAAGAAAGATGACCCAACCCTCTTGAGTCACTTCCCAAAGAGCTTCCCAGTAACCAATGGGCAAAATGCACCCAGAACCTGCCTTGTCTGAAAAGTGAGGAAATGTATAATGTATAAGCTAAGGGGGAGCCCAGCAGACCCCTGCCCCTAAATCTCTCTCCCTTCCTCTAAATCTCATCAGTCCAGAAATTGTACTCTTAGTTTTCACTGCTTTGGGCCTTTAGCTATTTTGGATGGAGAAGCAGGAAGAGCTCTGAGATTGTTCTCTGCAGCAAAATGATGCCATCTGGAAGAATCTGTAGGGTTGACAGAAAAGATGTGGGGACAGAAAGAGAACTTGAGGATTCAGCACCACCTAGCCCTTCTCCATGAAGACACGTCATACCAGTGTGCCAGAAAAACACTTCAAACATGCCACGGTGGCCCTGTGAGCAACCTGTTTGGCCTCCTCCCTGCCTCTATATCCTCCACACCCTTGCTTTTCCCCACCTCCCACCTGCCAGGCATGTTGCAAGACTCCATTGACCAATGTTTACAGAATGCTCCAAAGAAGAATAAACCAGTTGCCAAATCCCTGAGTCATCTGGCCTAGTCACCCTTAACTCCTCCAGTCTGGCTTTCCCACCAGAGTCAAGATCGTGTTCAGCAACATTTGTCTAGAAGGTCTCCCCAGCCAGGAGGCCAACAAGGATTCCTAGACCTGCCTCCACACAAAAACAGGCAGCAAGAAAAAAGGAAACCTGTAGTGAATGCCTGATAATACACACAAGGACTGAGTCCAACACTCACACATATATTACATTAATAAACATTACAAAACTGTATGTAGTGGGCATTATGAGACTCGCTTTTCAGCTAAGGAGACAGAAACAGAGAGGTTAAGACAGAGTCAATAAGTGACAGAGCCAGCAGTAGAACCCGGTTATCCTCACTGGGGTTTCCCAACAGCACAGCCTGAGACAAAGGCTTATGTGCAAGTAGTACATTTGGGAATGTGGTCTCAGGTACCACAGGGATTCACAGGGATTCACTAGGAACCTGTCCATTGCTAAGGGTCAACAGGTTAACCAATCCTATGAAGTATTTAAGAAAACTCTAAAGTGTATCTCAGTATGGCCCACCAGAAAGAAGGGAGGAAAGCATCATCCACTGGTTCTGGTTCCCCGAGAGTTGCCCACAAGGTGCTGACTCCTCTGCTCTTAGAAGTTGCCCATGCCCAAGGCTGGAAATGCTGTACAGCACCAATCACAACTGTACAGGCAGGAATAAGATTCCAGCAGAAAAAACTGAAATGCTACATAATGGCTGTGCCCCAGCCGTAAGTCCCACCACACCATCCTAAGGATGCCAAGGAGCTCACATGAGGTCACTAGGGCACCCAGGGAAAAAGAAAATCTGGATCACAGCCCATGACTTCCGTGCATTCATTCACTCAATATTTATTGCAAGTTGTGCTGGATATTAGAGTTTAACAGTGTATAAGGAAAGAAAGATCTTTGCTTTTGTGGCACTTAAATTCTAATGGGCCCTGGGGAGAATGAACAATTAGCAACTAAGCAAATAAACAAGTGTTGGTTCCATACGAGGCATTGTCCTAAAAGCACTGGTAAATCCCGGAAGAAATTGTTTCCTCATTAGGGGAAAAAGGAGCAAAGTATCACAACTGAAAATGCTAATTGCTGTGACTGGAGTATACACTTGCTCCTCTTGGAGAACAGAAAAGGGACATTTTACTCCAGACTGGGGAGCCGCAGGCATCTGGAAAAGATGAGACACTGCCTCCTTGGGGGGTCTCATAGGATGAGCCAGCCATCTCTGGATTCGGGCACGGGAAGAATGTTCCAGAGAGAAGGAACAGCAAGGGCAAAGACACAGAGGCACAAGAGACAGCACGCTCTGGAAAATGATGAATCCAGCACTTCAGGACAGAGGGTGTTACACACTCTTGATGACGGCAAAAGATGAAGGAGGCAGAAAGGCAGGCAGGGAAGAGGCACAAAGACTTGAATACTGGCTACAGGAGGATTTGGATGGAATAATGAAAGTGAAGGTGAGCCTCTTAGCCCTCTAAGCCTGACTGGCCTGTGAACATCTCGGCCAGGGACGAACACAAAGCTATACAGTCCACACAGGGGCTGGCAGGCGGGAATGGGAAGTACAGGAGGCTCACAGAGAAGGAAGCCCCGATAGCCTCAGAGAATCCGTGTAACAGCTCAGCTCTCAAAGGTCGATGAGCCACACTGGACAAGAGGGTTCGCTCTTGGCCACTCAGCCTAGTGTGCCCAGCGTTTCTCCGTGGCTAAAGAGCCCAAACTCTACCCATCTCCTCAGCTTCTCACTCAGCACCCCTCCACACCCTTAGCCCATACAGATGAAACACCAGGGGCTGCCTCCCAGGCTCTCTTGTCTTGATGATCCTGAGTTCAGGGGAGGTGCCTCTGTCCCTCCTTCAGCCTGCATACAGTACCTGGCAGGGCTTCTCGCTGAACCCTACCAGCAAGTGCTAACACCCGACAAGCAACTGGCATCTGGCTGCCTTTCTCACTGAGCCTGTGCCATCCATCATCCAAGCAGGAGAGGAGCTTCCCGCAGCATCCAGCAATTCCCCTGCGAGCCCTCGTCAAGCAAGCCTCTGGCTTCTGTTCATTCTTCAAAGAACCCCATGACAATCGGAATGCAAAGAGCAGAACCCCCCAAAGTAGCCTTCCTATTCTCAAATTCAAGGCAGACTGAAATCCCACTCCAGCATCCATCTACTGTAGGAGGTTCTCAGATGACCCAGGTCACACTCCAAGGTCCACGGGCTCCACCATTCTGTGCACCTCTAGCCTGCAGCCAGGGCCCAGGGGCAGCTCCAGAGTCCTTCCGCTCACCAGCTCACCAGAATAGAAGGGAGGACAGTATGAAGTCTTCCAACCCTGATGTTTGGGGCTTTTTATTTTCTCCCTTGACCTAGCTCCACCTTCTCGAAACCCCCTGGTTCTAGATCCCATTTCTTTATGATCCTGGTCTGCACTTGGGTGGCCCTTGCCTGTGATTACTTTTCTGCTCCTTAGATAGTGATTGTCTTAGTTATTTTTCATGTTGCTGAGACAAAAATACCGGACACTTAAAGTTAAAGGGGGAAAGGTTTACTTGGCTTATAGTTCATACACGTTTCAGTTCATAGTTGGCTGGCTCTGAGGCAGAGTGGCATGGCAGAGGAGAAATAATTCATAGCCAGCAGAAGGTAGCAAAGCAAGCAACCAAAGGACCTTAGCAGCTTCTTTCGGCCCCTTTTATACTCTATCTTCGCTACCAGGATTAAAGTGGTGCCAAACCGATCAGTGGACTCATTTAATAATCACACATCCTTAATCCCAGCATCACAAACTCTAGATCTAGCCACCTCTGAAAAAGCCCCACCTATGACTGCATGAAGCTTTGAGGGCGTCATCTAGACACAAACCATAACAGTGACCAATGGTGCACCATTCCACAGGGGTAGTATCTGCATTTCAATGAGCATCCAAGATCATGCCTCAAAACTGTATCAGTGTCCCTAAAGAAACTCCTGCTAAACTGAGTGTTGCGGGTGCACACCTATAATCCCAGCACTTGGGAGGCTGAGGTAGGATGATCACCACAAGTTTGAGGCCAGCCTGGACTACGTAGCGAGACCTTGTCTCAAAACAAAACAGACAACAACAAAAATTCCTAATAGGAGATGTGGCTGGGGGAAATGAGTGTCCCCCAGTCCAAATCCTTCAAATTACACCCAGATCCTTTCCCAACTGCTAGAAATGATCTCTTGAAGAATATTCTGGACATAAGATTCTGAGAGTATCCACCATTATAGTAGAGGAAAGCTATTCCAGGACACACAAAGACATAAACAAAGTGGGGCTTCCCATCTCTAAGGATGCTACAGATTCTAATATCAACACATAAACAGATATACTAATCAGAATCCTTATGAGGCACCCATCCATTTCCCCAGACACTCACCAACCTGCAGTGGTCACTTTCACCCTTACCTCATTTTTTCTGGCTCACAAATCCTAAGAGTCCTGGACTTGTCCTGAAGGAGATGCTGACAGGGACAAGCTATGAGCATGCTCAAAGAGATAAGGGCCTTAATGCCGATTCCGGGCTGCCCAAGTGCTAGGTTCTCATCATCTTTCATAGCAGCCATCACAAGCCCCTACCTATGCCATCCCCGGGCTCCTGCTAGGAGCCAACAAAACACATCTATCTTCATAAGTCCAGCCCCTTTAATTATCTTTTTTTTTTTTTTTTTTTTGTGCTGGGGATCGAACTTAGGGCCTCGTGCTTGGTAGGTAAGCACTCTAACCACTGAGCCAAATCCCCAGCCCAACTTATCTCATTCTTTAAAAGGACCAGGAGAAGTTAACCCTCCCTGTCTCTTTTGGATCTCAGTGACAGACTTTTCTGATTCACCTCATTACCTCCCCGTACAGGGGCTCATTCATTTCCACCTCATTTTCCTCCTGGTGTTCATTCCTGTCCCTATCCCAGTATATCCTGGCAGGGTGGTGCTATCCTCACTCACTCAGCATTCAGCCTCAGACACAAACCCATTCCCTCTGCCCTTCTCTCTCCATTGATAGGGTTGCTCTTTTCCGCCCCTCCTCTACAGATCAAACCCAGACAGTCTCTGAAAATCTTTGGATCTAGAATGTCAGGAAGAAACAAATCATAGAACAATGGTGTAATAAGATGCTTAGCCTCCACTTCAATAGCAATAGGCGGTGGCTAAGATATTACAGTAACATGTACAGTATGTGCTACTACTAACTGTATACAGTTGCAACTTAGCATTTCATCTATGGGTTTGTTTACATTGTTTGTTGGTGCATGCAAATGGCACCATGTATTATGGTCTGTAAGTTTGTGTAAATGTGGATAAATTTTAATTTTTATAATAAAAAATTAAATATAAAAAAAGATTCTGAGCCTCTGGGCTTTGATCAAATAATGATGGGAGACAGGACCATTCATTCTCCCTGGACTCTTCCTGCCTCACTTTATCCCAAGTGTTAGCGGCCTCCACTAATATTTTAAACCCCTCTCGTCACACTACTGAATCTCCATAGTGTCTAGCAGAGTGTCTAGGATCATTAGTGTACTTCGAAACTTCAGAATCTTGAAGTTAGAAAGGACCATAGGGACCATGAGTTCAAGTCCCAAACAGCCCAAGAACATGCACTGAAGACTCCTGACAGGCAGGCATCTGGCCTGGCCCCGTGACTATCTCCATGACTATCATGCCTAACGGAGGCCTAGCCGTCTCACGGTTGAGCTCTCCAGTAATAAAAGCCTTCCTTCCTTCTGTTCATGAGAAATCTGCCCTCCCTCCCTCTGCGTCCCCCACACAATAACCACAGAACTGCTTCTGGGATTGTGTTTTCTGGAGAAATCTAAATGCCCAGAGGTACCCCAACCCAGCACCGTGAGCAAGTGCACACGACAGACAAACTGGCTTGTGATCTGTTTGACTGATCGAAGGTGGTAGCAAATTTTCTCTAGAGAAATAGCGTTCTCTGGGGAAGTGAAATAGTAGGGAGGGAAGCCAAGCCCCATCTCTGCTCACACCTGTTGCAACTCGACCCACCCCAGTGTCCACATGAAACTTAAAACAATAAATAAGACAAAAAGATCCCAGAGAGCTGGGCCCATTCCTGACTCAGCCCCATCCCAGGCTATGGAAGTGCTGATAACACTTTCCCAGAGGACAAGCCCACAAAACACAAGGATGCACTTTTACATACTCCCTAGGGCCTCTGCTCAGTATGTTCAGGACACACTCTTAACTAATCCTGGTGGGAAAACAAAAGAGCAGGCTAACTCTGATTATGTTTCCAGAAAAGCACTAAATAATCTTTTTCATTCTAGGGTTCTCAAGGAACAGGATGCTACCAACAGAACCAGAAAATTGGCTGGTAGTTTAGTTCTGTACTCATTTGGGTATTAAATGAATAGAGATGCAAAGATATGCTGTGCAAAAGAACAATCACTTGGCTGGGGATTTAGCTCAGTGGTTAAAGCACTTGCCTAGCAAGTGCAAGGCCCTGAGTTCGATCCCCAGCACACACACACACAAAAAAAAAATCACTCAAAAAACCTCTCTGAGTATAAAAAAGCACCTTTGTTATTGGACCACGAGTTTAGAATGACCAAAACACTTCCTTGCTAGTGTTTCTGGGGCCTGTATCTGGCTCCCGGCCTAAGCCAGAGGAGTAAATACTGGACAGTAGTAGTGAGGAACATTTTTTCCCAGAAAGGCTGAGTTTTAAAGTTGGTGAGTAGGGGCTGGAGGTGCAGCTCAGCGGTAGAGCAATTTCCCTAGCAAGTTTCGGGCCCTGGACTGAGCCCTAGCATCAAAAACGAACAAATATAACAGTGAGACAAAAGTATGTGTGATGAAAACAGTTGAAATGAAGCCGCGTTAAGTGGGAACTCTTTATAAAGCCTGAAGTAAACATGAGGCAGTATAGAGTGTGAGAGCAGACACACATAGAAATGTTAAATACATTTTCCCTACCTAAAATATAGTTCTAATCCTGAGACGTTTCCCCCGAGAAAATGCAAGATAACAGCGACTTCACTGGGCAAGAATAAAAAAAGAGAGAGAGAGAGAGAAAAGAGAAAAGAAAAGGCAATGCACATTTTGAAAATGTAAGTGCTTGCAATCTGCAGCGTATGTTGAACTGTGCCCCCCCCCCAACCTCTGCCCCAAACCTCCGCCCCGTCCAGTTTCACACAGGCAGACCAGGCTGGGGTTCTGGAGACCGCAGCAGAACCTTGGTTCTGAAATGGCCTTGGCCTTGAATTTCCAGAACTAAAATGGAAAGAAGTTAAAACAATGAAAAGCCCTCCCACCGGATTCCACCTTCTTTGGTTTGGCCACTTCCTTCCTTCCTCCTTTTTCCTTCCCTTCCTGCAGGACCTGCTCTGCCCCACCTTCCTTCCTGGAGAGGAGGACTCGCCCTTTCCTCCGCAGAGCTGGGGCCAAAGGGATGAACAACGTGACTGCTGGGTGGCGGGGGTGGGGGCGAAGGGTGTCCAGCGATGGGACCAAGGCGATGGAGTGTGAAACAGACCGAGGTGTAACGGGCAGAGATAAGTAGGAGAGACGTTTAGGGCTCAAGTTGCATTTCAAGGGTCTCTGGCCAGTTCCCAATAGTTTTCTTTACTTGAATCTCCAAGTCTCCAAGCAGAGAGAATGCTGATGGCAGCAACAGCAGAACCCCATAGCTCTACCCACGGTGTCCAAATAATGTGACTTCAGGGTGACAGGAAAGGGGCTGGGGATTTAGCTCAGTGATTAGAGTGCTTGCCTTGCAAGCACAAGGGCCTGAGTTCGATCCCTGGCACCACAA
>PVJO010007474.1:0-81718 GCA_004026905.1 Hystrix cristata
AAGGCTTTAAATTTCATTTTGTAGATACTGGACAGTCACTGAAACTCTGAGCAGGTGCTGTAATTCAGTTAGAGCTGAGTGTTTGGATTGAGACCAAGCAAGGATTGAGTAGAGTGCTGTAGGAAGCAAGAGACTTGAGTACAGATGATGCCTGTCAGGTGGAGTGGAGAGGGAGACAGAAGGCAGCAGAATCAAGGGAATTTGGCTGCTGATTTAGCTATGAAGAACTTAATAAAGGAATCACAGGTTCTGTGGGGTATTGGGGAAGAGGATGGTTCCATTAGTAGTAGATAAGGCAGGAAAATGAACTGGCATGGAGGAGGCAGGGATCGTCTCCTCATGGTTAAAAACGATTTATTTGCTTTTTTGATCATACAAAATTGTTTAGTATGTTGCTGCCACTTAGTAGGCCCTCAGTAAATATTTGCAGTGTGGTTATCTATTTGAATTATTATTATTCAATCATTGAACTGTCAGATCTACCTGCTTTTAGATAAGATTAGACAGATTAAGATTATACATTCCTTAAAGGTAAGAACGATGATTTGTCTTTGATTCTGAACCTACATGGTTTCCCCAACTTCTTAGTCTGAAAAATTTCAAAGCTGAAGAAGAATTTGAGGGAAAAATACACTCACCCTTCATCCTGATTGACCTGTTAAAATTTCACCATGTTTGCATTGTTTCTTTATGTGTTTATTTTGTGGAACCACGTGAGAGTAAGCTGCAGGCATCATGATGCTTTTGTTTATTTTGGTTTGCACACATTGACTCTGAGGTGAGCTGGCAGCGGTGCTGAGGCTAGAGCTGGCTTTGTGAGCCTACATTAGATTTCAATGTTTTAGAGATGGTAAAGTGCATGAGATTGCCAACGGAAGAGGTGAAGGGTGTTCTGAGGAATGTCCACAAGTGGAGGATGGATAAATGAAGAGAATCTGGAGAGAGAAGCAGCAAAGGAGCAAGAAGAGAGTAAGCAGGTTTTGAAAGCTCTAGGGAGGTCAAGGAAGTTTTCCCTTAAGACTTTAAATATAGGAATTTATGAGTCTGTTTTGTAGGCTGAGGGGAAGCAGCAGAGTGGAAAAGAATGAAAATGCAAGAGAAAAAAAAAAGAAAATGCAAGAGAGGGAGACGTAGTCCTTTTTATACACAAATGTAGAGAAGGTGGTAGAATGTAGAACTGAGGCCATCAGTGGACAGTGTGTGTTTAGAAAGGCTGGTAGCTTGGGATTTTGATGAGTGACAGTTCTCTACAGGATCAGAAGCACTTCTATGCTTCAGTCACACATCTGTGCTTCAGTAGCACTCCAGCTCATTTATAGAATTAAAAGAAGCAGCATCTTTCTCTAGTCTGCTGCTTCCCAGTAGACTTGGGGATTATTACATCTTTGTATTCCTACAGCGCCCAAGAAGGAGTAGCTAAGTAGTACATATTTGTTAAATTAAAACACAAAAACTTAATTTATGTCTAATGGTTTAATAGAACATTTTCATTACACACTTCAGAAAAAATAGGAAGAGCTGGGGAAATTGTTGTCACATTTTACACGTGTCTGTCGCTGGCCTTCTTTCTGAGTTGGCACCCAAGCAGTTTAGATAGTTTGCACCCTCCCACAATCACAGAGGAGCTGGACATCTGTCTGATACAAAGATGTGATCTGTGCTGCAGTCTATATTGAGAAGATACATTAAAATACAGTGTCTTTGATTTGCATGTTTTGGCTTTATAAATCTGCCATTCATTTGTTAAAAAGTGATCATGGGTCTAGGGGCACTAAATACATTGAGTTTGCAGAAATGTTCCTGCAAATCCTCAAACTATGCCAGATAGTTGGTATGTTAGAGATGCTGGCACCCGCTCGAGGCATCTGACACATTCCCTGTCACCAGTGAAGTAAAACAGGGTTTCATAATAAGCCCATTCTTATCCAGCATCTCTTATGCAGCCATGCTCTAAAGTGAAACAAAAGACCTAGTAACTGGTGTCAGAATATGCTTAGAATCCGCTTGGAAACCTCCTACTCTATAGGCTAACAGCTTATCAAAGCCCCTGCTTGAGAACCAGAATCTAGGAACTGCAGTATGCTAATGGCTCTTTCTGGAAGCATCTATACTTTGTGATAAAAAAATATGGTGAAGGTTTAAATTGTTACAGTAAAAGACATAGTGGCATTAATACTACTCATTTTGGGCACTCTTGATCCCCATCATTCTTGGCACTTTCTGACGCAGTTCTGGAAATCCCGTCTCTGTTGTGACTGCCTGGGAGGTCCTGCATTAGTTCAGACTGTTTACCTTTAATGGTGTTTTTGACTGTGCGAAGAGCCAGAAGTTGTACTTTGCCAGATCCCAAGTATAAGGTGGATACAGACCCACTGTTAATATTTTTATGAGCCTACCTTTCCATTGGATGGCGTTTGGCAGCACAATTTACCATATTTTTTAATCACAACTGGTAAGGACACTCACAGACAACTTCCAGAACTGAGGTGGATTAATGCCAGTGTGTCCTTTACTGTAATAAAATTTTAAAATTTAAACATTCATATATTTTGATCACTCCTTTTATGCAGATTGTTATGGATTGTTTTCTAGAGTCCATGTCATACTGCATAGATGGTGAATCTTTGGGAGGCCAAGGTGATGTCCCACCCCATTAGGAAAGTCATACAGTGCTGGAGATTTTCAAATGAAGAATGTAATTTAAAGTTGATACTAGGATTTGCTGCCTGTGACAACATACAGTTCCCTAATGCTTTAACAGAGTTGTTAAAAAATGAATTGTCTGCTTCTCAAAGAACATGTTGACCTGAATGTGACAGATCAAGTGAAATGCCAGGCCAGAGTAAAGGAACTAGTATTATCTAGCCCTTACATAGCATTCGAAAGCACATTTGCCACAGGTGTCACATTGGACTTAAGAGAGTGGTAATCAATGGAGAAGTCTCAGTAGGGTCTACTAGCATGAAAGTAATCATTATGTGTACTATCAGGATCTTGAACATTTGTATCCATTTTAATTGATGGATGGAAAATTGATGTGGGATGGATCCCTAGTAAATCCTACAGAAAAAGACATTGAAGTACATTTTCAGACAGCAGTAGAGTGGCTTGGGACGATCTTACTTGGAGAAAAGTTTTAGATGTAATATAGCTAAGCAATTCAGAATTAGATCTGGAAGCAGTGTTGTTGAAGACTGAACAACAGCATGAGTAAATCAGACAGCCTTGTCATTTTCAAATGTTAGAGTGTGCCTCGTGCTGGGCATTGCCCTGTGGGCAACCACAACAAAGCTTGCCTCTGGCTCGTGAAGCTTGAATCTTGGTAGGCAGTGCCAGCGGCAACCAAATGAAGGGATTAGTACAAGTTGTGATGACTAGTAGGCAAGAAATTGAGTGCAGTGATGGAGAACAGTTGGGGAGTGGATGGAGCTTACCTAGAGGAGGCTTAAGACATTTAGGCGACACCTGAAGGATGAGAGGAAAGGAAATAGCCTTGCAAAGAGTTTGGGAAAACGCCTCAGAGGGAAGCACAGAGGCTCCGAGGTGGGGGAGGTGGGTGATGCACATCGTGTAAACCCTGCTAAGGAGGTGGGATTTCATTCTAAGAACAGTAAGAAGGCATTCCAGGGTTTGAAGCGGGGAAGTGACATTATCTCAGGTGTGCCTTAAATAAAAGGGTTTTCCTACCCTTTCTGCTTTATGGAAAATAGCTAGGAAGATGAGATTAGTGGGAGAAGGGAGACCAGACAGGGAAGGGTATTGTTCTGTTTAAGGTTAAAGTGATGGTGAGCTAGGATTAAGATAGTGGCAGTGGAGACGTGGTTAGAACACCTGGACCTGTTGATACATTGTATATGGAGTTACAGAAAAGGAGGCAGAATGACTTCAGAGGTTCTTTTGTGTGTGTGCTATTGCTAGTTGAGGAGAAGCCTGCAGTAGAGGTTTTCTGTGTGTGTGTGTGTGTGTGTGTGTGTGTGTGTGTTGGGAGGAGGGTAAGGTAGAAATGACTCCTTTTCAGATGCATTAGGTTTGAGATTGAGTCCCATGAAAGTGTGGAATAGAAGCTAGATACAGATAGTTGTAGCTCGGAGTTTGAGATACATATATATGCATTTGGACCTCATCCTACAGGGGCTTCTGTGAATGTCCAGATGTCTCTAGCTTATCCAAAAAGAAAAGGCGTAGTGAGAAGAGGGCCTAGTGTGGGAGACTTCGGCATCTGGCATTTAGAGGTTTATACTAGGAAAAGCCTACAGAGGAGGAAATAGAAGAGGAGAATCAAGAGTATGGCACTAGAAAGTAGTGAGTGGAAGCCATGCGCAGTGGCATAAACCTCTAATCTCAGTTGCTTGGGAGGCTGAGGCAGGAGGATGGCAAGTTGGAACCCAGCCTGGGTAGTTTAGTATGTTTGCTTAGCATCTACATGACCCTGGGATCAGTCCTTCATATGACAGACCCGTTTTAGAGGAGATGACTAAAAGAAGATGATTTTTCAGGGCAAAAAAGATGTTTGTAGTAATCCTCCCAGTTGAAAGATTTCATTATATTTATCCAGAAAAGTGATTTGAGTATTCTCATTTTTTACTCTTTAGGACAGAATTTCTTACCATTGTGTATATATTTCATTTTTTCTGGACAAAGTGTTTGTCATTTTCAGCACTATAGATTCTCAGAGGATATTTTTTCTGATTTTTCTTTTCTCACCCCATACCAAAAAAGATTAACTTCTACTTTATGAAACTGAAAGCTGTGCTCTTTTATGACTAATATTATAGTTATGGGTATTATAAATAAATATTGTTGAATATTGCTGGATTAATATATTACATAAGAGGAATTCCTTTTGTAGGATTTAGTTTGGAAATACTGGGCAGTGCACACAAATTGGAAATCCAGCAAATTGCTGCCATCCTTAAAAATATTATATGCTTTGATTCACCTAGACCTTTTGTATTCTGTTCAAACTGGAGAATGCATCAGAATGAATGAGTTCATATTTGTATTCATTTAAGTCATCATATTCATTTTTTATGCTTTTAAGATTGACTGTTATGTTACTGCTTTGCATTGTACTCAGAATGCCTACCCAGTCCAATCCCCCCCATTGAACCCAGGGCCTTTGCAGTGAAACATATCCCCTCCCCACACCCCTTTTTAAATTTTTCAGGCAGGATCTTGCTAAATTGTCCAGGCAGGTCTCAAATTTGTCCTCTTGCCTCAACTTCCTAAGTAACTGAGATTACAGGTATGCCCCAGTACACCTAATTTGTGTCGTCATCTTTCTCATCAGTCATCTACTGATTATGTCAGGTTAATTTAGTTTTATGGTTGTGTTGTTTTGCTTTGTTTTGTTTTGTTTTGTTTTTTTGAGACAAGGTCTCACTATGTAATTCAGGCCGGCCTTGAGCTCACTGTGTGCCCAAGGCTGGCGTCGACTTCAGGCAATCCTTCTGCCTCGGCCTCTCGAGTGCTGGGGTTGCAGGTGTGTGTCACCACACCCGGTTTAATTTGTTTTAGGTTATGCCAGGTACTCTTGATATTGCTTAGTTTGAGTAATTGAGGGTGGAGTTCAGAAACTTTCAGGATTAGGAATCGTCCTTCTAGAGTTCAGAGGGTAATTGAGATCACAAAAGCGTTAGATAGCTGCTACAGGAAAACAGTAACATCTGGAGCCACGAGTGTTTTGGCTACCTGGGAATTTTACTCCACACATAATGTAAATTTCTCCTGCCACCATACATAGCCTTTTCTCCTCTGTGGGAATACATCTCTCTTTTGAAGGGTAATTTACTGGAATTGGAGTTACAAAAATTTATTTCTTAGCAGACTTTACTAGAGCACATTTATACTGAGAAAAAGATCCCTGAATTCGGTACACATAAAAGACCCTAAAAGAAAACACTTGTTTAAAAAAAAAGAACCTAGGATGATTTCTCACAAACATGAAAGATAACTTTCCTCTAACCTAAGTAAATATTTCAGAATGAATGTAAGTTGAGTGGCTATAGTAATGTGTGTGCACAGAGACTGGCAGTAAAGTTAGCAGGATTGTATAGGAGCATATGATAGCACTTTCACCTTGTTCTTTTTTTCTGAATGACCATCTTGGTGAAAGTTCTCTGATTTGATTGGCTTCCATCTTCTGTGAGACTGGCAGACCCCCAGAAGACAGTACTTCTTTGTTGCTTATTATCCTGTGATATTCTCAGACCCAGAATAAACATTGTCAAGTGATATGGGCCAGGCCTAAAATGAATCACGTGTTGAGGACACAGTTCTTATTAGAGCTGAAATTTAGGTTGGTTTCCATCCTGTCCATCCCAAGTACTGGGTTCTCTATACTTGATGTAGGAATTTCTGTTGCATTTTATTGTTAAGATTGGGAAGAAATTGTGTATTGTAGTACCTGCAAGTGAAAACACGTGATTTTCGAAAAAATTAAAAATCTGTTAAAACCCTGGAACCCGAATTTTGTAGGTAGGAAGGTATATATATTCCCTTCTGTGAGTTGTATATTGATAATTGATAATGAGTTTGTGAAAAGGCCTTTTTTTGTACTGGGCATTGAATCCAGAGCCTTCATACTGAGCTATATCCCCCACTCCTTTCTCAAATTTTTTTTTTTTTCCTGCCAGGGATTCAACTTTTGTGCCTTGTCCTTGTAAGGCAAACACTCTAATCACTGAGCTAACTCCCCAGCCCTTTCAATTTTGTAAAAAATTTTGAGGCAGGGTCTTGCTAAATTAGGCTGGGCTGGGTTACATGCATGTGCCACTATGCCTCCTGGCTAAGAACAATATTCTTTAAGTGGTAACTTAGCACAGAAAAAAGTAAGAGTAATTTTATCCATCCTGTCTTCAGGTGACTGGTGGTATGTTTTATTTTCTCATTTTTTCCAGAGTCACTCTTAAAACCTCTGTATATTTAATGGTTTGTTACAGACCAAATTTTATTGCTTTTTAAAGATTTGAAGTTCCTAGTCTGCTTCTCTGATACCCTTCATTCAGATCCTTAATAGAGCAGTAGGATTGAGAATGATAACATTTACTCATTGTCATTTGACCTGAAGATGCATGAAAAATATGCTGTTTTGTTGTTTGATGGGCTAAAAATCTGCAGGCTTAATTTGCATTTTCTTTTCTGTTGAAATCTTGTTAGTTCACCTTTATATTTCTGACTTTCTCCCAGTCTGGTGTTGCTCCCTCCCTTTCTTGTTATGTTAAGAAAAAAATGGCTAGGCGTTGAGTGTTTTTCAGAAATTTGTTGTCTCCCTTGAGCCAGAAAACATTTGGCAATGATACTTGAGGTTTTTTGTTTTTTGGGGTTTTTTTTGTTTTGGTTTTTTTTTTTTTTTTTTTTTTTTTTTTTTTTTTTTTTTTTTTTTTTTTTTTGGTTTTTTGGTGCTGGGGATTGAACTCAGGGTCTTGTGCTTGCTAGGCAAGCACTCTAACTACTGAGCTAAATCCCCAACCCCCAGATACTTGAGTTTTTGAGAAGCAGATAAAACTTTGTGAACACAGAGCATATACAGAAATATACAAAATTTTCATGATGGGCCGTAATTCATATGCCTCACTGCTGGGTGGTTCTGAACACCTGTGGTACCTGCATAACTGTCCCATCGGGCAGCATGGGACAGTCCCATTGGGCAGCATGGGACAGTCCCATCGGGCAGTACAAGTTGCCTAATGAGACAGGCATGCATGAACCACCTGTGGTTCAAGCTAGCAGGAATGTGTTAAGGGCCTAAACTTTGAAGGTATTATTCATGCCCCAGTAGGTATGTCCCAAGCTCAGTAGGAGTAGTATTTGTGTTCCTTGGACGCATTTTAAAAATACATAACATACCAAACACACATCATTTTGCATCATGAGAATTGTCCATTTAAACAAAAGGTTTTTATTCCTGTTAAATCTTATTACTAGTTTTGCAAGTATATTGAGAACTGACACAGTTACCAGTGATTCAGTTGGGGTGGGCAGGGTAGTGTTCTCCTGCCCCACCTATATTTCTCTGCTTGTTTCACTGGTGCCCAGGATGAGCAATGCAAATTATTGACAACACTGCCAGTACAGTATTTGGGTCTACTCTGCTCTGTTTTACTTCACTGCGTGGCTCTTCGATTTCAGATACTGTACAGGTAGAACCAGCCGCTCCTCACCATACTCAATCATTCATTCCAATATATATCGGGCATGTACAGTTGTGCCGGCAGTACTGAAGATAATGCGATGTAAAAAATAATGTCCCTCTTGTAGGGGGTGGGATAATAAATAAACAAATGTGTAAAAATAATTTCAGATAACAGTGTTAAGAAATTAAAATGGAATAATGGCATAGACTAGGCAGGTTAGGCATTGGTGTATGCCACTTTGTGGGGGTGGCTTTGAACAATGACAAGGACACAACAATGAGAAGGGCATTTAAAGCCAGATGACAGAAAATAGAAAGGTGCTGAGTGGGGAAGGCCAGCGTGGCTGGGTGAGTGATGGGAATGTGGTAGGAGCTGAGGCAGGTGAGGATCAGATTTTACTCATTTCAGGAGGAGCCACGGGGGCACTTTAAATAGAAGAATGATGTACTACCACCGTTGGCCTACATTTGAAGATTACCTCTTGTGAAATTTTCAAGCCGTAAAAGTAGAAATTATGGAGATACTCTTTGTAAATATTTTTAAGAATTAACAGTTTTACTTGTATTTCGTGTAGCAGTTCTGTTACAGCTATCCGGTGGTAACTTGATTCACAAACTTAATTTGTTGTACGATTTTGGAAGATGGCCATGTTTGCGTTTGTGTGGGAAAGATGGCCGTGGTTGTGTTTGTCACCCAATGCAGAGTTTGCAAACAAAAACAAATTTTTGCCAAACACATCTGTGTGCAAACCAAATTGTTTACAAGCAACAGTGTTCATGAACCCAGGCAGCACTATATATCTAATATATAAATTTTATAAAAATTAAAGACATACTACCAAAAATTTGTGTCTCAACCTGTGAAGGGAAGTATAGCACTATTCAGCATGTCTTAATGGTTGGGTGAAAATGAATACTTTGTAATTCATTTGTAGCATTCAAGGCCAGCAGAAACAATTTCTTGGTTGTCTTTGTAGCCTCCTATCCTGGGTTCCTGGCTGTCCACCTGAAGAGAAGGCAGCATGAGTGGCCATGGAGAGGCATCAGTAGCTTGGCCTTTTTTGTTTCAGAGCAGGAACAACAAATGAGGCATCGGGGAAAGTAGGAGGGCCGGGCAGCTTGGAAGTTGTCAGGGAACCTTAGCAAGCTGGGAAGCAGCTTGCCAGAACTCCCACTAATGCCCACCCGGTTGCCTCTGACGCTTGAAAGATGTAGTGTGGGGCTGCACATCTGTATGGGAGGACTAGAGAGAATGCTTTCCAGTTTCTTGGATTTGGCAGATGCCTTTGTGGAGTAATAATGTTTCCATAGTCTTTAGTTATGATAATTGAAGCTCTAATAAACTGATTGGAGTAGTGATTCATTCATTCTTGGGTGTGTATTTCAGACTCAGACTTAAGGTATAGTACTAAAACTTTTCTGATATGTTTCGTATGCTGTAGAAAATGACTTGAAACATGAAATGTAATTCCATTGTGTCTTAATAAACTGTTGCCAGGAGGTTTTTGGGTTGTACTGATAAGAAATTGTATCATTTCTTGCAGAAGGGTTATTTTTCTTAATGAAGGACTAGTTTCATGACTTTCTTCCCTAAGCTAATAACAGCTATGAAAAGGACTGTTAGAAAAGCACTTTTTTCCCACTTATCCATTATAGAAAGTTACATGTCATTCAAAATTCTTAAGGGAAAAAAAAAATTCTTAAGGGGACAAAATTCATTGCAAACACCCTGGCTGTTTGCTCAAGGGAACAACCACCAATTATAAAGGAATAATCCAAATACAAAGAGATTATATAATTTAGAGTTGACTTTATAGATGAGTTTTGGTAATGATATGAATTAATGTGTCCAGTATTCTGGGGATTTACTTTTTACAAAATAATGAAAGAACAGTAGAAGGCCTGATTTATGATATTCTGAACAGTTCTTTAGATGTATAAATTTCAACTTAGCTTCTTTTTTGCTTTATATCCTATGCTGTGGAGATTTTAAAAATAGAATAAAATTTAATAATGATAGCAGCTAACTTTACGAGTGTGTCAGTATGATTGTAATTCTCATTTTACAGAAGAGAACCTTAAAGTGACTAAGTAGCTTACCCATAGTCACTCAGCTCTGCAGTGAAGTTAGTATTTAGTCACTAGCCTTCAAAGCCTGTGTGTCCGCATCATGCCCTACTGCCTCTTCGAGTGGTTCTATGAGGTGTAGACCTCACTTCTGAGTTATTGTCTGTTAAGTTTTCCTCATAGGCAGAACTTTATTTCAGTTTTTTGAGGGGGTGGGGTGCTGGAGATTGAACTCAGGGCTCTGTGTTTGCTAGGCAAGCACTCTACCACTGAGCTAAATCCCCAACCATGTGTTTCAGTTTTAAAAGCCAGGCATTTTTTTACAGTTTAGCTACTAAGTTTTATCAGACTGGCTGCCTACCTCTACATGTTTTCTAGTGTAGGTTTAATTACATTCTTTGGTTTGAAAACTGAAGGCTCCAGCTGTCCTTAGAATTAAGTACCCCAAATTCTTCATATTTTAAGTCCCCTACATCCTGTTCCGTATCTTCTTATTCCTCTCCCCTGTAACTTGCTGTATTCAGTTTGCCCCCTTAGAATGTTCCCTGGCCCAACTTGTATTGTTCTTCAGAGTTTAAATAGAAATGACTCACTCCAAGAGGTAGGGGTGTAGCAGGATTTGGGTTCAATCCAAATGACTCCACACAGCTCTGCAATTTGTGTCCTAAGGCAACAAACACACACACACACACACACACACACACACATACTCATTTACCTTTTTACAACATGTCTCACATTCAGTTATGGTCATTTGTGTTTGTCACTCCACCAGCCTAAGTTCTTTAAAATCCGATTGCTCTATTTTATTTCTTGTACCTAACACAAACAGATGCCTAAAAGTAAAAAGTTAGAATGACTGTTCAGAGTACAGTATTTGATTAGTAGTTGTGTAAATGTTATGAGTTCATTTACTAAGATTTTAACGTTAATCGGAAATCGTCTAGCCAAGTTGAGGTGCTGAAACCATGAATACAGTCAGTTCTAATCTTTGTTTAAAAATCAAACTCGAGTCTTTTATGTAAATATGATCTTCTTCCTTAATGTTTTAAATACAGGTTTAAATTTTAAGAAAGTATACAGCACACCCAGCAATTAAAATTTTTTAGAACCATTTTCATGTATAAGAACGTGGATTATCTGGCTATTTACCAGTGTTAGTTGAAGCTGTACCTGGCCTCTAACGCCATTGTAGTTAAGGCATCATGAACAGATAGAGGTTGCTTCATTGTTATTTTTGCAGTAAGATGTTGGAATATCAGCCACAATCAGAAAAAAAGAAAAAAAGACTTGAACATTTTTATTTGACTAAAATTCAAAGCCGAGAGCCCGGAGTTACGGTGCATGCTTGTAATCCCAGCAGTCAGGGGGCTGAGGCAGGAGGATCACTGTGAGTTCAGGGCCAGCCCGGGCTACATAAGGAATTCAAGGACAGCCCAAACATAGCAAGACCCTGTCCCTCCTCCCTAAAAGATGACGAGCTGAGTATTTGTGTTTGTGTGTGTATATAAAGATACAAAAGTGTGGTGGATGCTCTGAGCATAAGATGAAATACGTTCACTAGTGACCTGAGATATAATTCATGCTTTTTATCATAATTTCCTTTCCCATAAACATTTTTAGATACATTTCATCCTTTCTGTAGTGCAGTGATTTCCGCTCCTGTTCCCGTACACCTGAGGAAGAGGGGAGGCACCCATCAATAAGGAACAAGGTCTTACCTTAGTGATGGGCAGAGAGAAGAAATTTGTAAATTCAGGTAGCCCTTCAGCAACTCTGACCAGCCATAGGTAGTGAATGTTAGTAGTAGTTGGAGGGGCTCTTCTACCCTCTTTGCCTCCTTGAGGGAAAATGAAGGAGAGAAGTGGAAGCATTTAGAGATTTAGGGAGACAGGGAAAGGAAGGAGGCCTTAGATAGCTCTAAAGTGAGGTAATGAGAAAAGGAAGAAAAAGAACTGAGAATGGACAAGGTTCTAAAAGACAAGTAGAAATGCCCCCCAGCGCGCGTGCCCACACATATGCACGCACATGTATGCACTCACGCATATATTTGGTACTTTGTATAAATGAGAGATCTGGAAGAGAAAAGGAGAAAGTGTTCAGAGACGCGGGAACTGAAGATGTAAATGGATTGTTTTCAGGCCTGAACTCTTAGGAAGATGATCCTTGTGGTCTGCCATTCGATCACAATTTCTGTAGAGAAGCCCTGGTATGTCAGGTTTCGAACATGCTGCATGTTTCCCTTCTTCTCTCCTCCCCACTCTTTTTAATACTTAGCTGTACATCTGAACTCTTGACTCTACAAAAATTGAAAGATTGTTTTCCCACAGTGTTTGGGATTAAACCCAGGGCCTTAGCACTGAGCTGCAATCCTGAGCTCTTTTTTGTATTTATTTGAGACAGGGTCTCACCAGGTCATTAAATTGCCTGGGTGGGCTCAAACTTGCCATCCTCCTGAGTCACCCTCCAGGAGTGTTGGGATTACAGGTATGCATCACCATGCCTAGCCTAAAAGATACTTTTTGGCAACAAAATATCTTCAGGAAAAGTTACACATACATGATTTTTAAAAAACAATTTCTAGCCCATTAGAATTTTCTGTTTGTTCAGTGCAGGTTCTTGATATTTGAGTCATGCTTATTCCTAGTTAAGTAGCATTCAGAGTGGGGTTCAAGTTTATTCTAAGCTCTTTTCATGAAGTCTTCTAATATCCCCTGCCAGAGACCATAGGGTGATTAGAAGGGAGTCTCAGTTGTTAAATAATTAAAGGTAACTTCAGGGTTCACAAGTGTCTGTAGCCTTTGTCTCTTGTCCTACTCTATCTTGTACACAAAAATAAAAATCACAGGGAACAAAGAATTGTTAGGGTTGTAACTGCATTACGTATGTCATCCATTGAATCTAAAATGCGTTGCACTCTTTAGGTTAGAAAACTAGGAGCACAGAATACGTGACTCCGATCCTGGGATGGAGCAGGTTTGGGGTTTTGGTCGTGTGCAAACTCCTTACTATTGAGTAGAGAGTGATGCTTGGAGCTCTGGAAAACTGGCATTGCTCTTTCCCCTACCTTGTTAATTCTCTGTCCACCTAGCTGTGGAACTTTTGCCTGGGAGAGTGGCCGTGCGCTCCTCGTGCCCCACGCTGGAAAACATGTCCTCTTGAGCCGGATGAGTAGTTACAGTTGAAGCACAAGCACAGGAGTGTATCACAGCGTTAGCTCCCTCTTGGAGTGGTGGTAATAGAACAGAAACAGTTATAGCTGACTCCTCTTGGGTTTTGACTGCAGAAACTCATTTAAAATTTAAACTGCCTCTGATAGAAGTCACCATTATCCCCATTTTACAGATAGTAAAATCAAAGCTCAAGGTGTGTGCGATAAGAATAGAAGTCAAGGAGTCTCTGCTTCTGTGCAGGTGCAGTTTATTTCTTCTCACGTTGCAAGCTGCTGCTAGCCGCCCCATAGCCTGCCCAGAGGAACATGACCACAGACACTAGAGAGAAATGTTTTGCCAATTGTAAAACTTGTAGTCAGTCCTTATTCCAGTGTCTTTGGTTTCTCAACCAGTCAGCTTTTTTGGTAATTAAGTGAAAAGGCCCATGTGTCACTTAGTATTGAAAAAGTTGACGTGTCACTAATTTAACAAAGTGAAACATGGTGGGGTTTTTTTGGTTGTTGTTTTGGAAACAGAGTCTTGCTGTGTAGTTCAGGCTGTCCTTGAACTCACTAGAGAGCCCAGGCTGGGCTTGCATTCACTGAGGCTTGCTGCCTCAGTCTCCCAAATTCTGGGATTACAGGCATGCACTCCCAAGCCTTCTTGAAAACTTGTTTCTAAGAGAAGAAACATTCATTCATTAATTTATTCATTCAGCTTTAGTAACTAGGTGTTTGAAGCCAGGTGTGGTGACATATGCCTGTAATCCCGGCACCCAGGAGGCTGAGGCAGGAGGATCGCTGTGAGTTGGAGGCCAGCCTGGGCCACAGAGACTTTGTCTCAAAAGAAACCAAAAAACTCTTTGAGTTTGATCAGTGTTCTAGGCTCTGTGAGAATAGAGACCATGTCAGTTACCTTGCACAGCCCTTGGAAAATGGTAACTGCTCAAATGTTTGCTGTGAGCAAGTAGAGGAATAAATGAATAATTTTTCTGAAAAAGATAAGAAAATAGAACAAAGTTTCTGACTGTTGTACAGAGAATGGCTTAGATATAGTTGGCTGGTCTGTTGGAATATTCGAGTTATTTTAACTGTAACCCCACATCTTTTGTCTCTTTTTTATTCTTTCTGTTCTTTTCTCTGTGTCCATGTTTGTGTCTTAGCACTTCCCTTTATTTCCCATAACTCTTTTATTTCTTTAGCAAATATAAAATGGAGATTTTTAAAAATTTGTATTTTCTAAATACAAGTTTTGTCACTTGTTCCTAACATAAGGACTAAGTGGTGTGAGCCGGGCAAGGTAGTGATGCCTACAATTCCAGCATGAGGTAGGAGGTACTCCAATTCAGGGCCGTTCTGGGCTAGATAGGGAGACTGAATTAAAAAAATAGAGTGGAGTATGATACATTCCTTCCTTGAGCGTGAACTGTTTGATAGAGATAGTCATCTATTAAAGAAGAATTTAATAGAGTCCCCCACTAGGGAAGCATTTGTTTCAAAGGCAGTATATTAATAAATTTATTATTTTAGATAAGTCGTTTCCCCCCATTTTTGGAATATTAGTAGAGAGCCAGGCTGGAAGATACAAACAAATGCTGATTCTGAAAACCATAGGCAGTCTGAAAGCCATCCTGTAGCAGTAAACAAAATACTGTACACATCTACTGCAGATGAAAGGATGTTGGGAAGCCTTGGCGATGGTAGCAAAGCAACGGGGAGGATGACTTCCCTCGTAGCAAATTGTGTTGTGTGTGTAGAGAAAATTACAGGCATGATTGAACAAGGTTGAAATTTTAATCTGAAAACTTCAGCTTTTCATAACTGTGTAACAGCTTAATTCGTGTTCCATTATTCAGAACATTTTTTGAAATTCAGAACGTATTTTGAAATGTCTTTGGGCGAGGCCTTCTATTTTTATTTATGGGGGGTGGAGCAAGGCCTTTTACATTTATGATTCATACATGGCTTTAATATTATATGGTCATACAACTTTCTTTATAATAGAGGCTTGGTTTTTTTGGGTCTCATACGTGTGAGTTTAAATCTTCACTCTGCCTCTTACCATAGGTGCTGTAATGTTGGGCAGATCATTTAACCTCTACCTTTATTTTCTTATCTGTAAATTAGATAATAACCCCTATCAGATCTTCCTTCAGAGCACAGATATACACAGGGTGATCAAACTATACAGTGAATGTTTAAAATTTTAAAAAATTTCTTATGGTAGAAGATTGCCATTAATCCCCCACAGGGAGATAAGTGTCCTTAAAGCAAGGGGGAGTATTTTCAAGGGGGTTAACGGCAACATGTCTTTTACTATAATAAATTTGTAAAAATTTAAACACTTTTTTTTTTCAGTCACACCTCATATGTCTGCATTGAGCATGACTTTTCTAAAACATGTCTAATCTCACTTTCTCACTTAAAATCCTTCCTATCTACTTCACACTTCTGAGGCATGTTTCATTACTCTGTAGTCCCTCTGTTCACCTTTTTCCTTTCAGACTTTGCATTGCACCAGGAGAACACATTTCATAAACCTCAGTTATGGGGCTTACACCTATGGGCGGGTGTTTGACTTCCAGCTACCTCTTAAAAGCTTTTTTTAAAAAGTGTCCTTTCCCCTTTTTCTGTTATATTGTGGAGTTTATTTTAAAAATTAAAGTAAACTTACACCAAATTCTGAGTTCTGTTTTATGACTTAGTGTTTCCATGGAAGGCCAAAAAAAAAAAAAAACACCTTGATGTAGGAATCACTGCTGAATAATGTTCATAGAAAAAACACTACACCAACTCTATAGTACTTTTTGGTTTTACGTATTGAATTAGCCTTGTCATTTAGTTGAAGCAATCTAGCATTAAGTGTTACACATTTAATGCAGTGGTTCTCAACCCTGGCTGCTGTCTCAATTACATACAAAATCTATATTTTAAATGATATAGATGCCAGGGCCCCACTGCACTGGAATCATTTTTAGGGGGAGTTTATCCATCTGCATTAAAACAAAACCCAGAAGCCAGGGGTAGGAACTAAGGAAATAAAACATATTTATTATAGTACACCCCTGGCCTTAGTCTCTTTGTTTTTATAAAGTATCACATTATTTAAAATAAAGTCATTCTTTTTTTCTCCCTTTTTTAGAAAAGGACTTTAGAAAACTTCCAGGTAAAGATTAATGTACCCACATCAATTTGTAGATTATTGTTTGAAGAATACTGATGAATTGAGACTATTAAATTTCAGTGTGTTCTGTGACTAGTCTATATAAATAATCCTCAAAATAAAGGATTCACTTCAGAACATCCTAGCTTTGTACGTAGAGGCCTTAAAGAGAGAAAGAGGCTAGCATCTGTTTCCTTTGAATTTTAAACTACTTCTGAAATTTAGGGAATAACTGTTATTAGAGTGCCATTTGAAAATTTTTTTCACTCAAGTTTTGCTTGCAAGTTTTCACCTATAATACATTAACTCATTGAACTTCAGATGTTTTCCACATACTACAAACTGTGGTGAGGTATGTGTAAGAAGAAGAGACTAGGTTCAGGCCTTGTTAGTGCTCTTAGTTTAGGGGACGAGGAGATCTTAAAACTAAGAGCTCTGGGGGTTGGGGATTTAGCTCAGTGGTGCAGCATTTGCCTAGCAAGCACAAGGTCCTAAGGTTGATACCCAGCACCAAAAAAACAAACAGAAATAAGAGGTCTGAATGTTCCTCTGAAAACCACAAAGTGCTTCAGTGAGGCAAGTCTTTAGTCCTTTCTCCAAAAGAAAGATACTGGCTTTTCTTAGAAATTCTAGGCTGCAGGAACTTAGATCCAGTACAGTTCCTCATTTTACAAATGAGAACACCACATGTGGGAAGTGCCGTGACTTTCCTGGAAAGGCACAGCTGAGGACTGGGATGGTCTGGGTAGAACACTAACCTTCTGATTCTTAAGTCTGTACTCTGCCCTCTCCCTAGTGGCATGTGAAAGTAAGTGACACTGGACAAATGGGATCAGGCCCGAATCTTCATTCAGCAGATCTGCTTTATGCTGTCTTTGTGTAAGATGCTGGGATTATTCAGAATGAAGAAGATAAAGCTCTTAAATAGTCCACAGTCAGTACAGAAAGATGGGAAATTTGGGAAATCTATAAAAGAGTTATTTAACATATTAACATGGCAGGTTCTGGAACTAGATTAAATTAAAACCCTAGTTCCCCACCTGTATAATTTTGGGAGGAAAATAAATGTTTCCTTATCTGTAGACTATGGATGATAATTTTATCTCATAGTGTTCTTAGGATTTAAAGGTGTACAAGGGCAATTTATGAGACCTCGTCTCACAATTGAAAAATAAAAAGGACTGGGGTGTAGTTCAGTGGTAGAGTACTTGCCGGTTATGCTCAAGACTCTGGGTTCAGTCCCCAGTACAGGGGGAAAAAAGTATATAAAGCACTCAGAACAGTTCTTGACTCATAGCAAGCACTCAGTACATAATAGCTGTTATGACTATAGACAGGATTTTTTTTTTTTTTTTTTTTTTTTTTTTTTTTTTTTTTTTTTTTTTTTTTTTTTTTTTTTTTTTTTTTTTTGGTGCTGGGGATCGAACTCAGGGCCTTGTGCTTGGAAGGCAAGCACTCTAACCACTGAGCTAAATCCCCAGCCCCTAGACAGGATTTTTTTAAAAAAGGTATGCCAGTCTTTTTCCTGACATTTACAGATGAGGAAGTTGAAGCATCATGACATTCAGTAACTTGCCCCAGATCAGAAAGTTTGGAAACCAGGATTAAACAGTGTCTAACTTCAGGCTGTTTTTAGAATGAGGGGCTGTGCCAGAGTGTGTAACCTACCACGAGTACTAGAAAAGCTCTCAGAATTCTCAGCATGCCAGGTTCTGGGGCTTCAAAGAGATAGGAACGTGTTAACAGAACTGTTTGCTGTACTGATAGTTGTTTTCTTCTGAAAAGAAGAGAGACTGCACGAGAATGTTTTCTGTTCATCCAAGTCCATCTTGCTATGTATATTTATTTTTAGCCATTGGCTGGTCTCAATTTGAAATTCAAAGGATTAGCTGCATGTGGTGGTGCACACCTGTAATCCCAGCACTCAGGAGGCTGAGGCAAGAGAATTGCTGATGTGCTACACTGAGTTCAAGGCCCACCTGCACTACATAGCTACACCCTATCTCAAAAAAAAAAGGATTTATGATGTATTATGTGATCTGTTAAAAATTGTTAGCTTCTTAAAGCATTGGACATAGTGTTGCTTTGAGTAGTTGTTTTAGCGTCTGGTTTTTTTATTTTTAATTAGAGGTGTGGTTTATCTTATTTAAGTAACAATTGGTTAAATAGCATTTTTGCAACCCTTAATCTTTTGAAGAACTTTTGACACAGAGAATTAGTGTGTACTATAAATTGCAGGAGTGGGATAATTCAAGTAATACGGAGAATTGAGGTTTTAAATTTTTATTTTAATTTATTATGGTGCTGGGTTGATATACAACCCAGGGCCTTGGGCATGCCACAGCAAGCGCTCTGCCCCGAAGTACATCCCCAGATGTGAAAATTGAAAATTTTAAATTTTTATATGCTGTTGAAAATTTTTCTTTCTGCCTGCCCACGAACTTGTTTGTTATTTGAAGTCAATACTTGTAAAAGACCCTACAAAGAAACTCTTCATGTTGATTAGTAGGTATCTAATAAGTGATAGCTGGTACTGTACTTATTTTTTAAATATTTGGTATGGGTTTCTTTTAAGCAGCATATGATTGGGACTTGCTTTTTTCCTAATTGGACAGTGTTTACTTTCCAGTCGTAGTTTGTAGTCCATTTAAATTTATACTGTTACTGTTGATATGGTCAGCTTTAAATTTGCTTTCTGTTGATTGCATCTGTTCTTTATTCTTTGTTTCCTTCTTTTTGTGCTTTGAGTTGAGGTGTGTATTTGTTTTTAATGATTTGTATTTTTCTGGATTACTAGCTATAACTTTTGTTTCGATTGGTTGCTTTAGAGTTTACAGACTACGTTCTTAGCTTATCGCAGTCTGCTGTCAAGTGGTACTATACCCTTCACCTGTAGTGCAAGCATCCCCTTCGGTCCCCTCCCAGCCTGGGTGCTGCTATCATCACACATCTTACTTCTGCGCGGGTTACAGACCTCACATTGGGTTGTCACTCTTCTGGCTGTAAACATTATCTTTTAAAGAGATTCAAGAAGTAAGAAAAAAACCCTGTATTTCCCACAAATTTATTTCCATTTCTGGTCTTTTTTTCCTTTGTAATTCTAGGTATCCACTTACATTTCCTTCTACCTGAGAAACTTCCTTAAACATTTCTTACAGTTAGGTCTGCTTGAGATGAATTCTTTCAGTTTTTGAAAAAATATTTCACTTTTGTTTTTGAAAGGTACTGTGTAAGATTACAGGTTGGTTGACTGTTTTTCTTAAAGATGTGTATTTGTCTTCTGGCTTAGTTTCCAGTGAGAACTCTGCCCTCTCTGTCTCTTTTCTTTTCTCATGGTGCTGGGGATTGATCCTTGTTTTTGTTCGCTTAATGTGTCATTTTCCCCTTCAGTTGCTTTAAGACATACCTTTTATTACTTGTTCTACATAATTGATTGTGGTGTGCTTTGATACAGTTTTATGTTTCTTGTGCTTGTTGTTTGTTAAGCAGCTTGGATACACAGGCTTATAGCTTTATCTGATTTGGAACGTTTGGGGTCATTAAATTCCTCACATATTTTTTCTGCCCCATCTCAAGTTGATCTTGAACCCGTGGCCTTACATGATCCTTCTGCCTCAGTGTCCCTCATAGTGGGGAACACAGGCACCTACCACCAGGCCTATTTCCCTGTAAAGGATTAGTCTGTTTGAAGTTGTCTCACAGCTCAGTAATGCTCAGCCCAGTTTTTAAGTCTCTTCTCTGTTTCATTTTGAATAATTTCTATTGTTGTCTCCTAGTTTATTAATCTCTTGTATTGTCTAGTATCCTGTTAATTCCATTCAGTATATTTTTCCTCCCGGATGTTGTATTTTTCATATCTAGAAGATTGATTTGGACCTTTTTATAATTTCCATGACTCTACTTAACATGTTCAGGCATTTGTCTGAATTTATGGATACACTTTGAACTTATGAATATAGTTTTAACCACTAAATTATAAATCAGTACCTTTGTCCATTATCTGGGTCTGTTTCTGTCAGTTGATTTTTCCTTCTCTCATTTTCAAGTTCCTCTCCATTCCTGGTAATTTTTTCCCTTTTCCAGTGCTGGATATTTTTATACCATTAAAAATATTCTTGCCAGGCATGGTAGTACACCTGTTATCCCAGCACTTGAGAGGCTGAGGCTGGAGGATCATAGTGAGTTCAAGGCCAGCCTGCACTGCGTAGCAAGACCCTGTCTCAACAACAACAAAGTGACCAGAACACCTGTTGAGGGTAAATTTCTCCCACTGTTGAGGCAAGGCCGTTCTGAATGTTCTGCCCGCTGCCCTGTGAGTCCGAGGTTTTCTTTCTGACTGGTGAGAACACAAACTTCTGAGCCCTGCGTGATTTCTAGGGGTTGTTCTTGCTGGGGGCTCTTTCCCTGGTGTTGAGTATTGTCATCTCATGTGTGTGTTGATCAGTAGTCCAGAGAGACTTAGGGAGGCCTCCACAGAGCTCTCAGCAGTTGTTTCTTCGCTGGAGTTCTCCCTGCTGGCGTTTGTAGTTCTTTGTTTTCATGTTCTCATGGCTTGCTGCCTGATGTCCAGTGCTTAGAAACTGTTGTTTGCTGTATTTTGTGTTTTTATTTTAGTGGATTAAGATGGTAGGGGTCATTTGGTCCCTGCTACACGTACATCATGGCTAGAAGCCCAACTGACTTTACAGCTTATGACACTATTTTCTAAATAAAGATTAGTTAAAAAAAAAAAAAAGATTAGTCATTAGAAACATTGGTTTCGTGTTATTCCAATTCTTATACATTTATAATGATAATATTTACTTTACAGAAATGTGAGTGAACTGTTTGAAAAATAGCAAAGATATAGAGTCATTGGATTCTTTCCATAATGAGGGGAAAAAATTAAGTGGCTTACATTTCAAATTTTATCTGCTATGAATGAGTAAGAGTTAGATTATATTCAAAATTCATCTTGACATTTGGAGGCTGGTACTATTCCTGGCCACACAACTGTATTAACTTTTTAATTGTTTTATGTTGTTTCTTTAAAATACTGATTTTTTTTCCTCTAGTCTTAATTCATTTAGGATTAGGTGTGTTTGAGTACATAGTAATTCCAATGCAATTACAGAGAATATATGTGTTGATTATAGTAAGAGTTTATTTATTTTTTGGAAGGGGTTTTTTGGGGGTGCTGGGAATCAAACTTAGGGCCTTGCACTTGCTAGGCAAGTGCTCTACCACTTGAGCTAAATCCCCAACCCCTTTGGGGTTTGTTTGGTTTTTTTGTTTGTTTGTTTTGAGGCAAAGTCTCATTATGTAGTCAGGATGGTCCCGAACTCAATTCTCAATTCAAGGCAGTTCTCCTGCCTCAGCCTCCTTCTGAATGCTGGGATTATAGATGTGTACCACCACCCAGCTATAGTAAGAGTTTAAATGGCCACACTGTTGGAGATTATATTTATACTTTTTCCATAAATCCTGTTGGGTTCCAAATGAGATATTTTGGATTTAATATGGAGAAAATGCAAATGTTATATGCTCATCATTCATACATTTTCATATGTAAATACCACTGACAGTTCTGAGATTCTGGAGCCACATTTTGTAGTCACTGTTAAGAAAAAAAAAAAAACCCACCACACATTTACTGCCTCTAATTAGTAATGTACTGTTCACACTCGGAAATTAGAAATCCCCATGGGCTGTAAGTGAAAGAGCCGCTTAAAGCTGAGCATGAGTGCTTTCCTGAATCTCCTGTATCTTCTTGTTTTGTGGACATGTGTCTGGTGGGTAGAGGGTTTGGAGTTTGTCGAGAGAGGGGTGAAGGTTGAAGTGTTCTGGGTGGGTAGTGAGGAGTTTAGTGCTGTTGGAGGGTGATTTAGTACTTCAGTTATTGTAGTGCTTGTTATACTAGATCAGAAAATGCATATATTTTAAAATATTTGTCATAACTGGGTAAGAGTAAATACGGTATAACTTTTCAGTGAGTCTGAAATTTAATAGGCTCTGTGATCAGATAAGAACATAGATTTGAACTGTTCATGGCCCACTGAGTAAATTTTTGTTTTTTTGTGTGTGTGTGTGCTGGGGATCAAACTCAGGGTCTTGTGCTTGCAAGGCAAGCACTCTAACCACTGAGCTAAATCCCTAATTTTTGTTTCTTAAGAGTATCTATTCAAGTATCTTTTATTTGCTTTAAATACCACTAAAGTGTCTCATTCTCAGTGAGATATGTACATGTGAAACAATTTAAGACCTCCTTTTATTATGTAAACTAAATTTAGAGTTTAGGGAAATCTCTTACACCAAATCTATAATGCAGTATGCTCTTCTGTGTCAAAGAACTTGGTGTTTTTGTGACATGAAGTCTCATTACAAGTATGTTTTAGATTTTTAAATTTTGATCCTTGAATACATACATAAAATTTTACACTTTTTTCAAGAATAAAGATTCTTAACTATAGAGCATTAAATTAGAATAGATAATTACAATTTAGACTCCTCTGGAGCACTCACTCACAAGCTTAAAATTTCCATATTGCATATATAGCTACAACCACTGACAAAAAACAGTGACTTCTTATAGTTGAGTAAATAACGCTACAGTAGTATGATTATGGAAGTTACGGTATAACTTTATACCATAAAGCAGCCTATATACTATACCTAGTTGTATGACATATTATATATACAGAGTCCACCAAAAAATGTATACACACTTCAGCAGTTTGCCGTACTAATAAGTGTCTGGAAGCTCATGGCCACCACTTCGAGCACCTCTTGTAATTGTAGAGGCCAAAGGTAACTTGTATTAATTTATGATGTCTCAATAAATTTACATATTTATACAAGTTTTTTTTCCTGATGTATCCATTTTTTGGCAGACTACATATTAAAATATATATAGTAGTGATAATATTATTTGGAATAAAGCTGTTCTGACAGGAATGAATGTACTTTAAGGACAACGCTTTTCAGATTTTCTAAAGATTTTCTGAGTTAAATTGGCTTTCTTTGGGAAGCTGCCTATCCTCCCAGATTAGGTTCACTGGGGACAGAAAGGGGAGCAAAGGATAGGCTTTTAGGTTACCATGATACTTTGACTTTGTATAATTATGAGGTTATTGTCGGTCTTGTTTACTACAGGATATATAATTCCTAACATATTGCCTGGCACATAATAAGTATTAAATATTTATTAGTTAACATTTTGAACTGTGTACAGTATTTTGCTATTAATAAAAATGAGTCAAAACCATTCGAGCTGCACATCTCTGGCCTACCATTTGCATAATGACTCCATAAATTTTCTCAGTTCCAGATTTGCTTGCTACATGAAGTTGTCTTAAATCTCTGGTAGCCTACTGCTCTCAGAGTAGACTACAATAGTATTTGAACACAAAATTATATTTAGCTTCTATTACACATAGTTGGCATTCGATAAATGAAAGCTCTAATAGTTTCCTGTTTTGTGGGAGTGAAATTGAACTGAGAGCCTCTGCACTGAGGAGCTAAGTCCCAGGTTGCCTTAATCCTTCTTCCGAGCCAGGGGCCTGCTACATTGCTAAGTTGCTTCGGTCCACTTGAACTCTCCACCCTCCTGCCTTAGGTCACAGGCGTTTGCCAGTGTGCCTAGCTTGGTTATTCTGTTTTAAACCAACCCCTTCCAGAGAGCAAGTGACATCATTTAGCTCTGCAGGCATCTTCACATCTTAATGATGTGAACACCTTTAATTACAATGTGGCAGGAGAGCTGGCAATGCGAATGATTCTTAGATCTATCTCCTGCCATTCTTGACTGCCCTCTGGAGTATTTTCAGTCAAACAGTGTAAGTTAAAAACAAACTACAGTATGTCTAAAACTCCATGTTTCCTTTACCCAGATGTTTTTTCTGTGTTCCTTTATCTCTTTAAGGACACATGTTTTTTCTTGCTACCAAGTTGCAGACGTTGCTGTCTTTATTCTGTACTACAGCTGTACCAGTTGAAGATCTCTTCTTCATATTTCTTTCACTAAACATAATTTTTGATACAATTCAGGCTCCTGTAATAAAGGTCTACTATGTATAAATCGGAGCATGTAAAAATAGTGAGTGACACAACCCTGTTTATGTGTGCTGTGTGTTTGAGTTGAGGAGGTCTGTCCAAGGTTTGGGGTATAGCTAGCTGGCCTGGTGCTCGTTAGTTTTCCCTGTCTTCTCCAGTAAAGGTTGATTGCTTTTTCTCTGCTTTCCTAGTTTCTTTCTTTCTTTATTCCATCTTATTCTCATTTTCCACTTACATTAACCCTTAAAAGCACCTATTCTATTTCAGTATATTGTCTGTGTTCTTACAAAATGTAGTATTGTCTGTATTTTTAAATTAATAAATACTATCTCATTGTATTCCCTACATTTTCATAAGCACGTTTTAATCTTTCCCCCTGTTGCTATGAAAAGATATAATTCATTGAGTATTACAAGGAGTGTACTCATTCTATCTGTAGAAGCCCAGGTTGCTGTCCATCACTATTGGCAGAGCATTCTAGTATATATCTGGTATATTCTAGGATATATCTTTTTGTGGGACCTATGTTAAAATTTAGCTGAAGTGCAGGAAATAAATTGTAAGGTTTGCTTAAATTTTAGTGTGCTAGGTAGCTCTCCAGAATGACTGTTCTTACATGCCTACCAGTAGAAGGGCATGAGAATTCCTGTGTCCTCGTGGCATGTTCTGATTTTGTAATTTTTGCCGGTAGTCCTCTCTAGACTTATATATGGAGAATATATCCATAAATAGGGCAGTCTTAGAATAAGTTGATCTGAAAGAGAAGGGGGCAGTTTTTGCTCTGCTTCATATAAAGATGTGCCCCAATTTTTATTATCCTTGACTTGGTGGTAAGACAAACAGATCAATGAGGGTGACTTGGAGACCTCAGATAGTCACATGTATACACAGGAATTTGATATACCAGTATGGCGGCACCAGAGTAACAGTGGGGAAGGGGGAAGATGGGTTGTTTGGTATGGGGGGTGGCTAACTGATGGCATGCATGCTGCAGCTGGTTGTTTGTTATCATTGAAAGCTCTGAAAGGTTCGCATCGCTCCTACCAGGAAAACTGACTCAACATCCAGAGACAAATGAAATTAGAGTAATACCATATATGAAGCTAGACTACTTAAAGACCTACGTATGAAAAGTAAATCTATAAAATTAGAAGATGTTATGCAGAGTCGGAGAAGGACTTCTTAAGCATATCTTCAAAAGCACAAATCTTAAGATAAATTAAAAAAAATTGTTACATGAAATTAAAACATTGTGCTTAATGTACAGGATATTTTCTCCTTTTTGCTTGTGGCTTAGGATCTGAATATATGTAAGTACGCATCCCATATTCTTTAGGAGAAGGGAGGCTGCACGGGTTGTGCACATATGTATCGAGTTGGCAGAAAGACAGACACCTGTATTTACTGAGTTGACTCTGCTGAGAAATTGGAAGCCTCCATGTGACAAATTCCCTCTTGTTTTTCAGCATCTATAGAAGAGTCTAGATCAGTGGGGTGTTTTTTTTTTTTGTTTTTTTTTTTTTTTTGACATAGGGTCTTACTATGCAGTTCAGGGTGGCCTCAAACTTGCAGTGATCCTCCTGCCTCAGCCTCCCAAATGCTGGGATTACAGGTGTGCACCACCATGCCTGGCTTTAGATCTTTGTTTTCCGAATATATTGTCCACATCAGAATTTCTTGGGGTGGTTGTTAAAAATGGAAATTTGTCTTTGTATGTTTTTCTGTCCTCCCCCCCTCACCCAGTTCCTTTATTATATAGGGTGGGAAGGAATCTACATTTTTATTTTATTTTGTTTTTTTTTTTTTTTTTTTTTTTTTTTTTTTTTTTTTTTTTTTTTTTTTTGTGGTGCTGGGGATCAAACTCAGGGCCTTGTGTTTGCAAGGCAGGCACTCTAACCACTGAGCTAAATCCCCAGCCCCGTTTTGTTTTATTTTTTGAGACAGGGTCTCACTGTATAGTTCAGGCTGGTCTTGAACTCACCGTGTAGCCCAGCCTGGCCTCAAACTCACAGTGATCCTCTAGCCCCAGCCTCCCAAGTGCTGAGATTACAGGCCTGGCAGAATCTGCTTTGTTTTTTGGTGGGGGAAGGGTGCATGCTGGGGCTCAAATTTAGGGCTTTGTGCTTGCCAGGCAATCAGTCCATGAATCTGCATTTTTAAAGAAGTCTTCTGGAGTAGGGGTTGGCAAACTTTTCAGTAAAGGCATAAATAGTAAATATGTATTTTAGGCTTTGCAGGCCACATGAGCACTGTTAAAACTATTCAGCTCTACCCATAGTGCAAAAGTCATCACATATAATGCATAAATAAAAAGGATACAGTGATGTTCCAATAAAAGTACTTACGGTTGTTGATACTTGAGTGTTACAACTCAGTGTAAAATTTATTCATAGTTTTTTGTGTCACAAAGCATTATTTTTCTTTACCCTTCCCCCCACCATTGTAAAGATGTAAAAGCCATTCATAGCTAGCAGACAAACAGAAACAAGTGGTGGGCCTGATTTGCCCCATGTGAGTCATAGTTTGTCAGTTCTTGCTCCAGAGTGATCCTTAGGCAATTGAAGTTTGAAAACCAGCTTATTTGACATAATGAACTGTTATTCCCTGTGTTCTTTTGGGAAAATTCTTATGTCATAATGACAAGAATTTCCAGTACTTACGAGGGAAAGTAATTCTCAATGGTCAGGAAGGGATTATTAAATAAATGTCTGGGGTAAATGTAATGTAATGCAAATCTAATGTAACATTTTTTTCATTGCTTCTTAAATGTGTTTAAGAATGGGTAATAGATATAAAAACTGGAGGGTTTAAGCTCTATTTAATATGTCTTACAGAGTATATCATTTGAGATGGAATTGCTAGAGATGAGAAATAGTGTTTCTTGCTAACGAAAGTAATAGTAGCTAGGTAGCTAGATGTTTTTTTTTTTTTAATGGATAAATTGGGACAACTAAATAGCTGCTCCTAAATTATTCCAAGGGCAAGAGCCAGATATGCTGTGTGAGGTCAAAATGTTAATCATGTTATTACACATTTTCATAATAAGGCAATTCTTGAAACCTCCAAAAGGAGGAATTTATTAAACAAAATTGTCAGTTTCTTCCTTAACTTCATGGACTAGTCTTTTGATTGACTACTCCATAGTCAGAATTTCCTTTTGGTTCTTCAGTAAGATGACCATATAATTATCATTAATAATTACACCAGGGCAGCAGACATAAACCAGGATTGCCCTGGGCCTTGTTCACTAGGCACATGGAGGACTTTTTAAATAAAGGATGGATCAGTCTTTAAATTCCTAGATGAAAATAAGAAATTCATTAATGTCATGTCTCAGTAGAATTTAAAGGTATCATCATTAGCATTTCCGAAGGATACAAAATCTGGTGATAAATATTAGTAAAGTAACTATAACTGAAAGAAAGGTTATTTTTACTTCCGTGAGTAGAAATACCGTACTCTGTGGTATTAATACTTTCAAAATACACTTTACCTGTATACACATAATTTATATAATTTTTATTTTGGTAGTAATTAACATGACAGACAATTCAAACAGTAGAAGATATATACAGAAAATAACATTTTCCATTTCCAGCTTCAAAGACAATTGTTGCCAATTTTCTGTGCATACTGCATGAGCTGCTTTAGGTAGACGCCATAGGAATGCACATGTTCCTCACATCCAGGAGCACAAATGCACACACATACTGTACCTTCCCCACCCCACCTCTGCTTCCATTTTTAGTTTTTGTTCTTTCGCAGTGCTGGGGATGGTAACCAGGGCCGTGTGTATTAGGCAAATGCTGTACTACTGAGCAAAAACCCTGAGCCCCACCTCCGTTTTTTATAAACACAAATACTGTAATCCATTACAGATACCATGCATTACTTTACCTTGGTGTGGGGTGGTACAGGGGATCAAACCTGGGGCCTTTGTACCGAACAGCATCCCAGCCATTTTTCTTGTTGTCCTTGTTTTTAGAGACAAGGCCTCAGTACATTCCCCGGGCCAGGGTAGAACTTGCAGTCCTCCTGCCTCAGCTTCTCAGAGTGCTGGAATTACAGGCATGTGCCACCATTCCTCTTACGTTATTTTTTTTAGCTTAAGAAACCTTGGACCGCTCTACTGCTTCACACCAGACCTGTGTAATAGTGTATAGGTTGAGGATCCCTAATCAGAGAATCAGAATGGTCCAGAATTTTAAGACATCTTGCAAGCCAACATGACTCAATAAGTGGGAAGTTCTACACTTGAGCTCTTGTAATAGGTCATAGTAAAAATGCAGATGCACTAAAAATATTGTATCAGATTACCTTCAAACAATGTGTATAAGATCCATATGAAACACGGATGAATTTCATGTTTAGGCTTGGGTCCTGTCCCCAAGAAAACTCGTGTATATGCAAATAGCCCGAATCCATACTGTTGGTCCCCAGCATTTCAGATGAGAGTCTGTAACCTCATTTACAAGTGAAGAAATGCTGGCTCAGAGTTTCAGGTATAATGTATATTTAAACACTCAGCTAAGCCAGTAGTTAGTTGTCATTGTGTTTTCTTGCTTGAATATATTCTTATCCTTAAGGAGCTTGGAGGAAGATGATCACAACCTCATAAGAAATAGTAAGATGCTGTAATTAAATGTCCGTATAATGTGATTCAGTTAATTAGTGCTTTGGCAGGTCAGACATGGAGAGAAATTGAAGAGGTTTAGTGTAGTCAGAGAAAACTTCACCAAAGAATGTAGAGCAATCGAGGGAAAAATCCAGGTCATCTAAGATGTAAAGAGGCAGTAAGTAGTATTATAAAAAGTCCCAATTTGAGCCTGAATGATATTAGTAACCTAAGTGCCATGATAGGGCTCATGTGCTCTTTTGGGACTGGCCTCTTTTCACTTAGTAGTCTCCTGTGTGGCACAAGGTTCATCAGTGTTGTGTAATGTATCAATACTTAATTCATTTTTATGGCTGAATATTTCATCATAGGAATGTACTACACTTTTATCATTTGATGGAGATGAGTTGTTTGTACCTTTAGCATTAGGAGTACTGTTGGTATGAATGTTGATGTGTAAGTTTTTGTATGGCCATGCTTTATTTCTCTTGGGCATACACCTAATAGTGGAATTGCTGGGTTAAATGGTAATGACTGTTTAATTTTTTTTTTTTTAAGAGGAGGAAAATTTATTGAGGAATAGGAAATAAGAATAGCTCCTGAGAGACAGGAGGGGTCCAGAATGGGTTGCCCTGTGTTTAACATTTGAGGAACTGCAAAACTGTTTTCTAAAGTGATTCCAAGTGGTTGCATTATTTTATATTCCATTCTAGCCAAAACTTAGGGTTTTTTGTTGTTACAGCCAACTCAGTGGGCATGAAATGTTGTCTCTTTGTGGCTTTGATTCACATTTTCTAATGGGTTTAGAGCATCTTTTAATATGATTATTAGTCATTCCTGTGTCTTCATTATAGAAATGTCTGTTTTGTCGGTCCTTTCCCCTTTTCCCCATTTTAAAATTTGGGTAGTTTTTATTGGCTGTTTTTAAAGAGTCCTAGACCACATAAAATGTCTTCATTAGATACATGATTTGCAAATGTTAATGTCTTCATTAGATATATGACTTGCAAATATTTTTTTCCCATTCTGTGAGTTATCTTCATTTTCTTGATGGTATTGTTTGTAGCACAAAAGTTGGTGGGGTTGGTTTGTTTGAGACAGGATCTCACTATTTAATTCAGGCTGGCCTTGAACTCACTGTGTAGCCCAGGATGGCCTCAAACTCATGGCAATTCTCCTGCCTCAGCCTCTGGATTGCTAGGATTATAGGCTTGCACCACCATGCCTGTCCTTTTTGTGGTTTTGATAGTCTAATTTATTTTTTTCTTTTATTGCATGTGTTTTAGAGTTGTATCTAAGAACTGTTAGGTAACCCAAATTCAAAAGACTCCTCTGTATTTTTGTAACAGTTTTATAGTTTTACTTCCTACATTTAGGTTAGTGGTTCTTTCTGAGTTAATTTTTGTCTGTGTTCTGAGGAAGGAGTCCAGCTTCATTCTTTTGCGTGTGACTGTGCCCTTGTCCCAGCACCATTTGGTGTAAAGACTGTTTTTTCCACATTGAGTGTCTTGGCACTTGTCAAAAATCAGCGTGGTGGTGCACACCTGTCATCCCAGCACTCTGAGAGACTAAGCAGAGTATTACAGGTTGGAGCTCTGCCTAGGCGACTCAGTAAAAAATTAATACAAGGCCTGAGGGTGTAGCTCAGTGCAAAGGCCCTGGCTGGGTTCACTCTCCAGTATGAAAGAAAAAAAAAAAAATCAGTTGAACATAAATGTAAGCAGTCATTTGTGGGTCATCAGTTCTATTCCACTAATCTGTATATCTGACCTTACGCAAGTATCACACCATGTTAATTTCTGTAACTTTTATGGTACATTTTTGTTTATAGTACATTTTGAAATTGAGAAGGGTCTTAACTTTATTCTTTTTCAAGAGAAAAGACTCTTCCAGGTCCCTTGCATTTCCATATGAATTAAATCAGCTTTCAATTCAGCGTAGATTTTTATAGGGATTGTGCTGAGTCTATGGACCTGTTTTGGAAATACTTTCACCTTAACAACGTTAAATGTCTAATGAATAAACATGAAAAGTCTGTCCACTTGTCTAGATTGTCTTTAATTTCTTTTGATGTTTTGTAGTTTCCAGTGTACGCATTTTGTATATCTCTTAAATACTTCTACATATGTATTTTATTCTTTTTGGTGATAAGTGGAATTTTCAAAAACTTTACTTTCAAATTATTCATTGATAGTATAGTAGTATATAAGCTGATTTTGTATATTGCTACAGCCTTGCTCAGCTCATTTATTCTGATAGTTTCTCAGTGGATTCCTATGGATTTTCTTTGTACAAGATTATGCCACCTACAAATCCAGATGGTTTTACTTCTTTTCCAGTTTGGATGCTTTTTATTTTTGTTGCCTAATTGTCTTGGCTCAGTCTTCAGCACACTATTAAATAGAAGTAATAACAATGGACTTGTGTGCCTTGTACCTAATATTATTACCAGGAAAGCATTTAGTCTTTCACCACTAAGTATTAAGTTGACAGTGGACTTTTCAGTTGTGTTTTTAAGAACTAAGCTGTTTTTGTTTTTCTTTTGTGCTACTGGGGATTGAACTCAGGACTGCCCTACTACTGAGCTATATTCCCAGTCCCTTTTTTAAAATTTTGAGACAGGCTCTTACTAAGTTAGCCAGATGGGACTTGAACTTGAGGCCCTCCTGCTTCAGCCTCCTTCGGTGCTGGGCTTACAGGAATGTACCACCATGCTGGCTTACCTTTTAATTTCAAAGAAGCCTAATTTACAGTTTCTTCTTATATTTTGTCTCTTAAGAAATCTTTTGTTTCTTAAGAAATCTTTACTGGGTGTGGTGGCACACATCTGTAGTCTCAGCTCTCAGGAGGCTGAGGCAACAGGATCTCCATGAGTTTGAGGCCAGCCTGGACTACATAGTGAGTTCAAGGCTGGCCTGAACTATGTACTGAGACCCTGTCTCAAAAACCCAAAAGAAAAAAATCGTTGCCTATCCAATGATTACAAAAATTTTTCTCCTAGGTTTTCTTCTAGCAGTCTTATAATTTTAGCTCTGGGAGTTAAATTTATTACTCATTTCTGTTCATGAATCAATTTTAAATTTAAATGCATACCAGGAGAATTAGGGGAGAGAGAAGCACTTGTCACTAAGGTGTTTCTTGGCAATGAGTGTATTGGTGGAAGATAACCATATATAAACCTGCAGCCTTGCTTCGGGATAGTGATTTTTGAGGAACACTTCTCTGACCATCTGTGGCGGTCTTGTGTTACTTGTCCACCTAATACTCCCTTGGGGTATCAAAACTAGTTTTACGATAATCTTTTTTCCATTTCCTGTGATTTAGCCCCCCACACCATTCCGTACAGGACCCAGGCCCATCTCACCAGAGCCCTTCATCCTTCTACCCACAGTAATTGTTTCAAAAACAGTATTTGACCTATCAGTATTCATTAGAGCCATGGCAGAAGTATTGCGGTGGGGGCTATTTATTGAAGGTTATCCCTTTTCCTAGAGTAGCTGTTAATTGAGTTCCTGGGAGTCTGTCCTTTCCAAATCACCATGTATAGAGAGCCTGTCTTAAAGTGAGGTCAGCCTAAAGTTGAGAGCTTAGTGAGGAGCACTTACTGACTTTTGGATGTTCCCAAAACTCTCCCATGGCCTTTTAATTATGTGGGCCAACCAGTACCTCTTTTGGTTCAACACAAACACCCCCCCCACTCTCTCTCTCTGCAGTGTGTTGGGGATGGAATACAAGGCTTTACACATGCCAGGCACGTGCTGTTCCCAGTGAGCTACATCCTTAGCCTCTATTTTTAGGTATCTCTGCTTGTAGCTGAAAAAGTCCCCACAAAATAGCTATTAAACTTCTCAAATAAAGGTCTGATATAGCGGAGTTTCAGGTATGTAAGGATCTGTTTTGTTAGATGGGCAGTAGAGGAACAGTAAGAACTTGTGTGTACTGTGAGGAGTTCCTGTGGCTTTTATAAAAGCTGGAAAATTCTGTTTACTACCTAGGATCATGATCCTGCTTTTGTGAAGACTAAATTTACATCCTAAGGTTAATGAGAATTAACTGGATTAAGTTAATGAAGCAGATTATTTTCTGACAAATTAGGATTTTCAAATATAACTTTCATTACTTCAGAGTTGTTTTGTTTCATTTTTTTGTTTTTTGGTGCTGGGGATTGAACCCAGGGCCTTGTGCTTGCAAGGCAAGTACTCTAACCACTGAGCTAAATCCCCAACCCAGTTGTAATTATTTTGTGAGGCTTCATCTTTGAAATTAAAATGAGAAACATTTTTCAACTTAAATTTTCATAGAGCAGTTATTTCAGGCATGTAACACAAAAATACAGAATTTTTTGTGCAATGGTGAAATTAAAGTATACTTGACATAATGTTTGGGCATGTGAATAGGTGGATCTTGAAAATATCTTTTTCTTTCCTATTTAGTTGGCTAAAGCCTACCTCCTATATGAAACACTTCTACTATTTTTACTTCAGTAGTTCATTTTAAATTTTATTAAATTAGTATTTCTTGAGATGATAGTTTTTTTTTTTTGTATTGTACGATTTCATTATAATACCTTCACTAATTATATGGAATTATACGATATTAATTTTGACCTTTAAAGTGAAACGACTGTTACTGGAAAGTGAAAATGTCGTTTTACATTTTTGTGACAGCAGTTATTGATACTCAGTTAAGCAATTGTGCTTGCTTCGGCAGCACATACACTCAGTTAAGCAGTCATTATTTCTGTGGAAATAATGTGCAGTTTCTTGCTTTAAAATAATTTTGTGCGTGTAAATATTGCTCAAGGGCCAGACACTTTATGTATTCCTTTAGGTGCCCCAGAGTTCAAGTCTGTGGGGTGAGGCCATATCATTAGTCTTGTCTTCCAGGTGAGGAAACTCAAGCCTGTTCTGACTTGCAGTTCTCTGTGTGTTACCCTATTAAGTGTACCTTAAAGCTTTAAAAAGCAGGGTAACCCTTTCTTAGAAGAGATTTAAGGGAAGCCAGACACTTAAGCCATTAAAGGCTTTGCTCTCCATCTGGAATACAGTCTGAAAGTCATTGTGTTGTAAGGCCTTATTTTCCTAGTGTGTTGCCAAGAACCAACAACTGTTAAACCAGCAAGCTAAGATTTCTTACTAAATTTATATCAGATCATGGCTTTGCCTCCTCCCTTTCTCCTTCCATTAATGCCCAGTATAGTCATTCTGGCCATCACATATCCAAACTCTTTCCTGAAATACTTGTCTTTATACTGTTCTAACAGACACTCCTATTGGATTTGTTTCTAATTTATTAGCAGAGAAAGGGCTTTCAAAAGGTGAGAGGCGTTTTAGAGGTAAAAGAAGAGCCACCGTAATGTCATGAAAGTTTCCACAAGAAGGCAGTGCTAGTTAGTACTTGGCAAAATGGCTTTAAAAAATGGGAAATGCTGTTTAGTTTTGAGACTGGAAGGTCATTAGTGACCTTTGAGAGACTAGTTTACTATGGAATGTTGAGGTAAATTAGAACTGAATCAGATTTAGAGGGATTTGTGTGTATAAGGAGCAGCAGCATAAAGATGGCACTAAGGGGAAAGGAGAAAGCTGGCCCCATAGATTGAAAGGGATTAAGGTGTTTAGGAGTATGTTTTCAGCTTTGCTTTTTTTGTGGTATATTTTTCCTTGTATGGGAAAATTTCAACTTTTTGTAACTAAATGTTAGATCTATTAAGAAAGATGAGCTTGATAAATACCATGTGTTTGTATTGGAGAGAAGCACATATACTCCTGAAATGAAAGGAGAAAAAAGAGAGGAGTAAAGATGAAAATTTTCACGTGCAGAGAGTTAAAGTTTGAGAGAGCAGAGGATACCAAGATAAGTGAGAAGCCCTTATGAACAACATGTTCAGTACATTAAAGAGGTCGTTTGCACAGCACACACTTCTGGGTTCCCATCAGGCTGGGGCTGTACACATTCCAGGTTACATTGCACTGCATTTATTTAGGAAATGTTTGGGACACGCAGGTTTCACTTCTCCTGCTGTTTGTGGGTGTCGCAGCATCCTGGTGAGAGATTTGGGCCTTGCTGGTTGTGTGGAAGCTCTCTGCGGGCAGTCCTAAGAGCTCTGTGCTCCGCCTCTTCGAGAACTTTAGGTCTCATGAAAACTGTTTCCATGGTGTGCTCCTCTGAGGAGTCTGGGTGACACAGGTGCCAGTGAGATGCGAGTGGGCAGCAGGCATTATCTAGGCTCTGGAGGCTGAAGACAGCTGAGAGGTTCTGGCCACGTGAGCCCCACGCTTAGGATCCATCCCGGTCCCTTCCTCTGTGGCAGGTACCACTCAGTATGCAAGCTGTCACCTAGAGTGAAATTTGGATTTTTGTCATATAGCAGCTGATAGAAGGCTACTAGTTTCGTCTTGCCAAAGGCTATTTATGATTGTCAGCATTTTATAAAAAGAATAATTTTTTACCACAGAATATGAAGAACTTAGTATCAGAACAAAGGAAAGAAACCTTTACATTGCACCAATTAAAATTTATGAAAAAGTATGATGTCTTGTTCTTTTCTCCTTGTTCTTACCACTCTTGTGTGAGACCACTGACCTATAAGCACTGAGGCTGTTCATTTTGGGAAAGTTGATCTATGCTCCCCCTCCCCCAACCCCAGTTTCTCACAAAGGAAAGAAAAGGAGCTTGTGGTTGAAAGCTCATGTGCTGCTTGCTGAATGTTTTACATCTCTGAGCCTCCTTCGTTTGAGCTCACAACCATTCCATTTTCCTGTACCCATCATCTAACACTTTAATTTGTTTGTTCTGGTATTAGGAATTTAACCTAGGGCCTTCACACTGAGCTGCATCCTTACCTCATTTTAATTTACATTTATTTATTTATTTATTGATTGATTGATTGATTGATTGTGCATGCTGGGGATTGAACTCAGGGCCTTGTGCTTGCAAGGCAAGCATTTTAACCACTGAGATAAATCCCCAGCCCCTTCGTTTTTATTTTGAGACAGGGTTTCACCAACTTGCCTGGGCTGGGCTCAAACTTGGGATCCTCTTGTCTCTGACTCCCAGAGTGTGCATCACCACACGTGCTTGACTTTGTATTTTGATGATTTTTTATTGACCCTCCTCCCCCGTTAGCTTACAGTTTTATGAGAATGAACACTATCTTCTGCCATTTTTGTGTATCTTGTTAGAATTTTGCAGCGTTAAGTGAAACTGATTACGTCTGAACTTACTGCCATTTACCTCACTAAACACTCCTGGCCAAAAAACACCTAGTGCCAACTCTTGCTCAGCCTTGCCTCTTTGCCTGAGGCCCTAGCCTTCTGCTCTGCCCGGGAAGTCCGGTTGGTAGAGAGCAAATGATGTTTAATCCTTGGCCTACTTTTTATCTTTTCCCAGATGGTAACGTGTCCGCAGCTGTCCTTGGACTCTCTCGCTTTCTTTCACTCCTTAAGAGTGGGAAGTAAGCATAGAAATTTCCCTCTCTCCAGTACCACCACTCCTCTCTTCAGCTGGACACATGCCTTTTGCCTGTCCATATTATCTGATCTCATCCTCCTAACTTTAATATCCATATTCATGACCCATAACTGCCTGAGTACCAGGTTCTTTACCCAGAAACTCTAGTTCAAAGGAAGCCTCCTTCGCCTCTGACCACAGGTCATTCGTAGAGAATGGGCTTCGTACTGCAGCAGAATGCAGAATCCAGCCTCTGCCAGTTAGTAGCTAAGTGACCTTAAGTTAAGGTTAATTACTTAAAGGTTCTGAACCTCAGTTTCTTGGAACACAAAGTGGCAATAATTATTCTCTCCACGTTGTATTTTATTTTATTTTTCCACATTGTGTTTTAAAAAGAATTTGCTATGGCTTTGTTTTTTCAGAGTGTTGAGTATAATCTGTTCTTCCTGGTGTGTAAAGGCCCTTAATGATTTGGCCTCAGTCTGCCCACTCAGCAGAGAAATTTCTTTTGCTTAGCCTAATGCTGAACAAGTAATAAGGTCTAAGTAGATATTTTTATAGGTTTATTGTACTATCATAAGACACACTATATTTTTTACTGTTGTTTTACACCATCACTGTTCTGTGCCTCACAATCCCAAGTGCAAGAGTCACCCCTGTTTTCCTTTACGTCCTTTACGTCCAGACCACGTCCTGAATCTGAGTGTTACACACAGCGGGTGTGTGAGGGAGTTCTGATGATGTGAAGGATGTCTGGTAGCACTGCTGCAGGAGAAAATCAGTACGCTGCCAAACTGAAAGGCAAACTCACTTGCCTGCCTGCTGTCACAGCATTCTGCTCGTTGGCTTGTGGGTGCTTCGCCTTGGCTCAGAGAAGGTGAACGTCTAGTCCCCTCCTCAGGTTTCTGTGGGCTTTGAGGCTGCTGCTGCAGCTGCTTGTTCCTCCAGGGCTGGTGACTGTGCCTCACTAATTTGGTTTTGCCAAACAAATCTTGAGTGTACCAGTTTTATCTTTTTAGCAGTGTCTTATGCCTCCTTGTGTCTCTCTTTGATGCCATTGTCAGTGTAAGTGTCCATTAACAAAACACTAAAATGGCCAACTATTGAAAAGGCCGTTAGATAACAAGATTCTAGGATATCATTAGTGGTCAGAAATGCACTGTATTTTAGAGGCTATACCATGAGCGTATGTTGGCATACATTTTGCCTATGCTTATGTGGCAAAATGCCTGTTGTGAGTTTTAAACTTGTATATCTTAGTTTTTTAAATAACCCAACCAGCCAGACACGGTGGCACATGTTTAAATCTCACCAATCTGGAGGCCGAGGCAGGAGGATCACCATGGTTAGACATGAGCCCGGGTTACATAGTGTGAGACCCTGTTTCCAAAAAGGAACCACCACATACAGTGACTAAAATTATTCATTTTACTTAAATGGTTTTTTCGGATATATTTATTCTTTTGTTATAAATCTTAAACTTAATTAAATAGTCTGTGATTATTTATTTTCTCTAGACTTTATTTGTCCTTTGTACCTGAAACTTTGCACCCTTCGAACAAGATTTTTCAGCCCCTGGCAACTGCCTTTCTGTTCTGTGCTTCTATGAGTTCTGCTATTTTTAATTCTACATATAGATGAGATGATGCATTCTTTCTGTGCTTGGCTTTTTTCATTTTGCATAATGACCTTTAGGTTCATGCATGCTATTCCAAATGGCAGGATTTCATTCTGTTTTCAGAGTAAATAATAATATTCCCCATCTGCACATATATGTGGTATATGTACATACTGTGTATATATACATACTACATTTATTTATCTGTGCATCTGTCCATGGACAAAATAGTGTTTAAAGAGAGTATTAAACCTGAATTTTAGCTTCTTGAAATAAACCAGGTAAGACCTAAAATAGCATGTACATTGTACTCTGAAATAATTGCATACAACAGCAAATAAATCAGATAAGCTTATAACTTAGGTTGACCATTTTCTGAGCTAAAATAAGGTACATTGCTTGATGGGTTTTTTAAATGTTAATATATAGACTTGGTTATATACATGAAGTCATTTTTTATTTGGCAAGTAGTATCTTAACAGGTACTGCATAGTAGTGCTTGAAATGGTGGTTGGGGTATGTGACTAACAGTACTTCTGGGAGACTGGGCAGGCCAGGATGAGATAGTTTGGGTTCCATTCTGTTCTTTGAGGACTGAATGTAGACATCTTATTTGTGTATGTGTTAATGTACTCATGGGATCTGTGGTTTACTGATAATTCTTTACGATTTTTACCATGAAGTACTTAGAATCTCTTCACTTTTGTTACTGCTACTGCTGTAGTCCAAGTTATTAGATGTCATCATTAGTCTGTTAGGCCCTCTGCTTCATTCATTGACATTTGAATGTAGTTTGTTTCTTAAAAGGCTGATGTTTTTGGTGTTTGGGATTTTTCATTTCTTAAGAGATTGGTTTTTGGTCAATTCAAGGAAGTGGTAAAGAGAAATTTGAATGGGTAAAAATTGTCTAATGTGGTCCAAAGACATTATCTTTGTTTTTACTTTCCATCTTTTCTTTCAGTTTTCATCTTTATTACAATTACTTACTATCATAGTTTAAGGACTTTTGAACATCTCCTTAGGGTTTTGTATTTGCTGCTTTCCCAGCACTGAAACAAAATTCCTGACACCCACAACTTAAAGGAGGTGAGGCTTATTTTGGCTCACAGTTTGTACAGAGTTAGATCTAAAATGTCCCCCAAAGGTCTTATGTTCAGACATAGGGCTTTTTGGGACATGATTGGATCATGAGTTAATCCACTGGTGAGTTCAGAGCGGAATGTGTGAAGAGGCAGGTTCCTGGGCCTATCTCTCTGCCACCAACTGCTGTGGGTTGAGAAGCTTCTCTTTGCCATACCTTCCCACCACTCTGTTTCTGCCTTGCCCATCACTCAGCCAGGGACCGAATCCTCTGAAAACCATGAACCAAAATAAACCTCTCCTCCTTTAAATTGCGGGTGTTGGAAATTTTCCTTCCTTGCCTAACTCCCTTCTGGATTTCTTTCTTACTTTTCTCCTCTTCATTTTCCTCTTCTGATTCTCACCTTGCCCATCCCACCTATACTGTATGCTTTCATAGTTGTCTAAACCTTCCCAAAAGACAGTTGAGAAGCATTGGGATATGTACGAGTTTTGTCTTTTTTGGTACTTTCTGCCTTGTGCAGTTGGGACGGGCTGCCTGCTAAGTCTGTGCACAGCCATCATAGTGGGCTCTTTTGTCAGTGTCTCGTTTGGGTACTGTACTGATCTCCATTGAATGTATTTATCTATTTTTCTTTGTCTTGTTTATGCTTTTTGTCTTGTAGAGTGCATCCCCTAGTAAATTCTTGAAAAGGAATTCTTGGGAGATAAATATCTGTTAAGGTATCTGTTCTTGGAATATTATTGGACTGATAGTTTGTCTGGGTGTGGGATTTGTATTGGAAATCATTTTGAAGACATTGCCCCAGGCAGCTCATTCCTACTGCTGGGTGTTGAACTCCAGAGAGAGCCAGCCGATTCAGTGGTCTTTGCGTATTACCTTTTCTCTCCATGGAAGTCTGAATGTGCCTTGTGTAGGTATATTTTCTAAGTACTGTGTCCTTTCAATTTGGAAACTCATGGTGTAGAAAGTTTTCTTAAACTTTGTGCTTCTCTGTTCACCCTTTATGGGTCCTTGCTACTATTCCAGTTTTGGACTTCTTATGGTCCTTTAATGTTTGTATGTTTTTCTCCTGTTTTTACCTTTCATTTCCTTTTTAAGAGACTTCATCTTCACCCTTTATAGAGTTTTCATCCCTTAATCTTGTTTTGGCCTTATTCTTGTTTTATTAACGTAGTGTTTTCTACCTCTCTGGATATTAATGATAAACCTATTTTGAAATTTCCTTTTCTCTGTAACTTTGGTTTGCTGAAGTTGGCCACCTTCCAGTTTGTTTTTCCTTTTCCGTGTTACAAAAGAACCTCTTCCATGGCCATCTTTTACTTTTAAGAAGCCTTTAATGTCACTTGATTTAGATCTTTCCTCTGGGCAGTTCCATACTGCCCAAAAGAGACTGCCTGGAGAGTAAAGATCAAGCTGTCTTCTGGGAGGTGAATGGAGGAAGGAAACGGGGTCTCATCATCCAGTAGGTACAAACTCATGTTTAGCACAGCACCTCTGGCCTCATCCATATTAATGACTCCTGGTGTAGAAAACTTCCATTTTACCTCCCACAGAAAACAGACCTCAGTTCAGCAAGATTTCTGTTGCTGCTTAACAATTTACTACAAATTTAGCAATTCAGAACAGTCCACACATTCAGCATTTTCACAGTTAACATGAGTCAAGGACAGCTTAGCTCAGTCATCTGCTCAGAGTCTCTCTAGCCTGCAGTCAAGGAGTTGGCTGGCCTGTATCCTCATCTGAAACCCTTCCAAGCTCACATTGTGGGCGGCAGAATTCAGTTCCTTGTAGCTGTAGGACAGGCTCACAGCTCCTAGCAGCCACTTGCACTCTCCATAGGCAGTTCGTTTCTTTAAAGATAGCAGGAGACTTTCTCCAGTCAAGAAAGACTGAGTCTTCCATAAACGAAACAAAACCTGGTCTAGGAAGTGTCATCCCATAAACTTTGCCATGTTCTGTTGGCTGGAAACAAAACACGCAAGGGGAAATGATCAGGAAGCCCGTCTTGGAATTTGCTCTTTAAACATACTTTTAACAAATCCATACCCTTGTACTAAACCTTCTGCCTCACTCCCAAGTTGCAGGAGCACCGCAGACTTCTCTCTTTCAGGAAGTACTGTACGTGGGCTCAGTTTGGCTTCCTTCATAGCCACTGGAGGATTAACATGTTCACAATGGGGCAATAGTTTGTATGTCTTGGTGCCAAGCAGCTCTGATTTGAATTCCATCGTCTGATGTTAAATAGCTAACCGCACCCGCACTGGTAGTTAAAGCCGCCTGACAGGACAGTCATGCATGTACCACAGATGGTTCAAACTGCTGGGAGTGTGTTGACACTTCCTGAATATGTCAAACCCTTTACCTCTTGCCTATTTGCCTTAGCTTCCAAACTTTTGTTGCTGTTGTCTTCTTACTCATTTTCCTTATCTTTAGAGGTTTGGGCCTTACTATAATGTTCCTGGATTTTAGAGGAATAAAAGTTGATGCATGTATTCAATCTACTATCTTTATGTGTATGTTCTGAGATATGCTTTTCCCCCCTGCTCCAATACTTAAATTAGGGTTACCTTTTCTTTTTAAGAAAAAAAGGATCTTAAAATTTACCCCTTACTTTATGTTTCATAGCCTTCATTTTAAGGTCTTAACCCCATTTTGGACTGCAAAGCCAAACTCCTCAATTTAGGCTTGAAGCAGCTGCCTCCTTTCCTTTTAATCACAACTTTTCCTGCCTTTTGACCTTTTGCATACAACCTGTCCTAAACAGGTACGTTACCTTAGCAATTAGTTGACAGTTTGCTTCACATAAAATTGGGAATTCTTAGAATATGACATTTTTGTGAATCGGGACCTTTCTCTGTTTGGGGATCTTGCTTTAGAGTTCCTTGATATTAAGTGACTATTGGGGTCATTTGAGGAAGCAGATAATACCAACGTGAGTTCACATATGCATGGTCATGTGTTAATTTACAAGCCAGACTGGTGGCTGACCAGTGGCCACTGGTGAAAGTCCTGTGTATGTGCTTATAAGGCCCAGTACTAGACTTGTTACTTGCACAGCTGTGGAAGGTCACATGTCATTGCTTAATCTGCAGACCTCTCTAGTAGCTGCTGCAACACCTAATTTTGTGAAATCTGTTGTCTGTTGTTCAGCTAGAAGGGTATGTGTGAACAGCATGATTGAGTCACCGGGGTAAGAAAGTTGGCAGTGAGAAGGCAGGCAGACCCTCCCCTCTAAGCCCAGCCCTGTATTTGACATTTAAACTCTTTCAGTCTCTTGCTAATATAAACAGCCTTTTCCCTTTCTGTCCAGGCCTTTTGGGGCTAAGACAGACACTAGAGACTCCCAAGTGCAGTAAATAGGTCTCCTCATCCCCTGACCCTGTTACTTCTTGGTAGTTCAGAGTTTTGGGTCCTGCAAAGGAGAGAGAAGGAACAAAGAAGCTGCACAGGCATCATCTTCATAAGAACATTGAGCAGTGGGCGATACTGTATCCTCAGGCAGGAGTTGGCCTCTCATTTCAGTGTAGGTCATTCCAGTGACTTCTGGACTTGGCAGTGCCTCTGTGAACTAGAATGGAATATAGTAGACTTCAAAGTGGATCTGAATTCCTGGACCTTGTCTGGGACAAGCCTAAATTCTGAACTGGAGAGAATAGGTGGCGTGTTCTATACCTGCCTTTTAACTTCAGGAGGAAAGAAAAACAATCCAAAATTACTTCTTGTTCCCTTTGCAATTTAGGGGCATAACATTTGGAGCAGTCGGTTGAACTGATGCTTCTTTCCCACTAAGCTGTCTTCATGAAAGTGGGGATTCTCAGCATTTTGGGAGTTCTAACATTATTAGTGAAATCTCTCCTCTGCACTAAGTTCTTTGTTTGATATGTGTTTATTTGCAGCTAGTTCATTTCTGTAAATAAAGTGAATTTTTAAGAAATTTTAGTAACACCTTTTGACACAAATTTTCTTGTTTCTGTGTAATTCCAACTTTCATCCAATGGAAATGGAAATAAGGTAGAAAAGGCAAACCTGATTAAACAACTCTTACAGTGACCCCAAAGACAGATAACTAACTGTATTAAGCTCCGTGGAAGTCATGGAAAGAATATCCTATTAGGAAAACCAGGAATGCCTTGGCCAGAACTGATCTCAAAGCTTTATGACATTATACCAACACATCATTTAACCTCCTGAATCTGTTTCTCAGTCTTTAAAATAGGTATAATACCTTTTGTAATTCAGAGAGTTTGGGTAAAGATCAGAATTTCAGGACTTTATGAAAGAACTTCGAAAAGTATATATTTTTCTGCAAATGTCAGGATTTTTATGCTTTATGTTCTTGGAATAACAGACAATTATTAGATCAGAAAAAAATCTATGTGTAATAAATTCTGGAGAACTCAGTTCAAACTTACTTTTGCTTTTACACATTATTTTCAATTTGATTCATGTAAAATTGTTTTGACTAGATGAATGGAACCACTACCAACTAGCTCACAATTGGTGTTTCTACATTAAAAATGGGAGGAAGTGGGCTGGCTAGCTCAGGGCCCTGAGTTTGATTCCCAGCACCAAAAAAAAAGGGAGAAAGAGCACTGTCTTTTAGCAGAGGGGTCTCTTGTGTGAGCTATCAGATCCCCATGATTCCTTTTTAAAGCAGATTTGCTTCCCACTGTTGAGAATAAATTTGAGACTTTTGACTTACACTATTGCTGGGTTTGCAATGTCTCCTAAGATTTGGTCTCAGCTCCCAGTCTGAGAGCCTAGTAGAAAGAGGCTAGGAAAGAGCACCTGAATTCAAGAGAAGTGAGAAGGCAAGACAATGAGATGATGTCCAGTCATTCTGGGTTTTTCCCCAGTTCTCAAATTAAATGTCAGTACAAGCTCTTATTATAGGGCCCATGCCTGTTCTGTAGCATGACCACAGAGACATCAAAGACTGGAATCCTATAGGCATTAGTGATTTTCAAAGAGTTTACTTGGGAATGGGAACAGTGGTGAACATATTCTATAAACGACTGTTGTTAGATTTTAGCCCAGAGATGTAGGGTGAGTTAGTATAACCCTAATCTGAAAATCCAAAATGCTTCCAAATTCAAAACTTTTTTTTTTTAGTACAGACATGACACAAATGGAAAATCTACACCTGACCTTACGTGACATCAGAGCCAGAATTCAGGCAGACTAAAAATACTGTCTAAAGTTAACCTCAGGCTGTGTGTATAAAGTATATATGAAACATACATGAATTTTAGTTTATACTTGGATAACTAAAGATACTGCATTATGTACATGCAGATATCCCCAAATTCCCAAAAATCTAAAGTTCAAAACACTTTTGTTTTCCCAAGTATTTTGGATAAGGTATTGTCAACCTGTATATCAATGGGTCACTGTTGAAAACATTTATTTGGGCTCTAAGAAACAAGAATGAGTGTATCAAAAGGTCTTTCCTCCACTCCTAAGCTGCTGTGTTCTAAAAAACTGAAAGCTAGGTTTAAATAAAACAAATATTAAAAGGCTAGAGTAAGAATACTGGTAGCCCAGATTGAGGAAGCCTCTGCTCCCTAAAACCCTTAAAGCAATGGCTTTCTAGTCAGAAACTCTGTTTACCCCACAATAACCATAGTTTCTTGCTCTTATTACTTTACTTTTTCTCTTACTGGGTGGATTAGATTCCTTCATTTTCACCTTTTGTTGTTCTTCAGAATGCAAATACATTGTTCTTATAAAAGAGAAAATCTCTGCATCTCATCTTCCAGGTCTAACCACTAACTAATAAGAGTTTGGTTATATTATGTATGTTATAAAAATGAGGTTGTTGCATACTGTTAGGGAACTTTTTTCTTGATGAATACATTACTGATTTCTTTCCCTGTTTAGTATGCATACCTCATCTTACTTTGGAGCGATACAGTGTACCACTGTATGGTTCTACCATAATTTATGTAACCTATTTCCTGTTGGCCATTTAGCTCATTCCAAAATTTTTTCATTTCAGTATTTTCATTATATATAATAAGGGTTTTATAAAATCCTTATGCTATAGCCATTGCACAGATCCAGTTATCTCCTTAGAATATGTTCTGAGAAGGAAAATTGCTGTTTCAAAGGATCTGCTAGAAAATTTTGCCATCGTGATAAGTAAAAGGTTTCCAGTGTTTGAATTCATCTCCCCCTTTACTGCCTTCTTATAAATAGGGTTTATGCTCTCTGTTCATCTTTTGCTGCATGTATATGTATATGTTTTAATTTAAGGGGTATCTCCATTTCAGTGCCCCCAGAAGATTCTTGAGATTTTGAATACAGTCACTGAAGTTTGTTTCAAGGTACAAGGGATAATAATAGTGTTAGGAAGTTGAAGAATGTGTACCTTGTCAAGCTAACTCCCACAGTGAGACTTGCCCACTGGGAAACGCTGGGACACTGGGTAAAACATTTGATGGTTAGGGTTACCAAGCTGCTTCAGAATTATGCCACTCAAATAATTGTTAGTGGTTGAGGCTGCTCTTGAGGGAGTCTACCAGTTATTTATTGTTGCATAACAACCAACCATAAGTATGTGGTATAAAACAACTACCACCATTTATGATTATTATAACCTTTCTTAGATCTGGAGGCTGACTGGGGTTGGGCTCAGCTGGGTGGTTCTCACTCTCAGATCTGGGCTGAGAAGACAAGTAGGTGACAGCTGGGCCATCTGGGACTGCTCAGATGATTCATGTGGTGTCTCTATGGGGACTCTGAATAATGGAAGCCTCAGGGTAGCTAGATCTACATGGTGGTTAGGGTCTCCAGAGTGCACAGAAAAAGAGACCTAGAGCTGCACGTAAGCAAAGGGAAAACCATCTCTCCTTTCAGGGGAAAAAAAAAAAAAAAGACCGAGATGGGGAAGCCACACTACATCTTTTCATATAAATACCACCAGCCTAGATTCAGAGAGAGAATAATTACAGAGAAGTTTCAAGGAATCTGTATTGTAAAATCATCCCAGAAAATTAATTTAACTGCACTTTGCCTGTTGCCATGTAGAGGGATGTGGGTGAGGCACTGACAGCCTCTCCTACAGGTTGTCAAGATATGTGTGGCTTCCCCTTCCCAAAACTATGTAACTGCTCACTTACAGTTTTTTTCTAGTTCTTGAAAATTTTTAGTTTTTGTTTTGTCCTTTAATGTCTAGTGGGAGTAAAAAGCCCAATAGTTTCTTTATGGTTAGCCAGTTGCACTAATATCAAACTTTTTGGCATCAAGATCGAACTAGAGGGCTGGGGTGTGTCATCAGGAGAGGGTGGTTGCCTGGCATGCCCAAGTCCCTGAGGCTGGATTCCCAGCTCTGAAGGAGAAAAAAATTCATTGCAGGCCCCAGGAGCTTTTGATTATATGGTTAATAATTATGGATTTTTACTGTATTCAGAATGAAAACAAACATTAAAAATTAAAGCAATAAAGCACTAACATAAATAGCATTTTAATGAAAATAACTGTTTTCCAAAATTAAAAAACTTAGAAGTCTAGCACTGTTTCACATATGTGCAAATTGCTTTACTGTCTGACTTAATACAAGACAGCTGGATTTTCTGATCTGCTTCTCTGCATTTGGGCTGTGTGGCATCACATCTGCCATAGCCCCAGTAAAACCTCACAGTACAGTTGGGAGTGAATGAGAGTAAAAATGGCACTACTGTTTTAATTTGAGCACAGTTTTGACCTTGCGAGTTCCTGGAAAGGGTCTTGGAAGAACTGCTTAGCCTTCCCCCGATGGAAATTTCATCTTTAGCCAACGGCATCTTTATCCTCCAAAGCTGCTCTGAGTTCTGTACTGAGGGAGGTTGCAGGGACTGGATATAGATGTCCTGGAAGGGGGAGTGCAGGTTGAGGATGAAGAAAGCAGCACAACAGCTGGGTACGGTGGCATACACCTGCAGTCCCAGCACTCTTGGGAGGCTGAGGCAGGAGGATTGCAAATTCATGACTTAGACCCTGTCTCAAAATAAAACATAAAGGGGGAGCACCAGGGATGTACCTCGGCAGTAGAGAAAAGTGTTCTAAGATTGCCTTATATAAGTAGGATAACCATGAAACATTCACATTAGAACACTTTGTTTTTTGGGTTTGTCATGTTGTTTTTTGGGGTGTGTGTTTGAGGCAGGGTTTCCCTATGTAGTTCAGGCCAGGCTTGAACTCACCGTGTAGCCCAAGCTGGCCTCAAACTGGTGGTGATCCTCCTGCCTCAGTGTTGGGATCACAGACATGTGCCACCAGGACCGGCCACATTACAACACTTTGAGAGCAAATTTACCAAATCAATAAAATTATAGATTTACATTACATAGTGGTAAGTGGCCCAGAAAGCACTGCATAAGATTAGACATCTCTGTAGCAAAATGCTAGTCTGTTTACATATCACCTGTGTCGAGTCCCATTTCCCCACTGACCTTGCAGTCCCCTGCCTACTCCTCCCATTTCACGCAGCCCCAATCTGAGGTTGGCAGTAGTTGCAGTATGGAAGCTGCATGGGAGGTAAGTATGAGTAAATGAGAAATCTTTAATTAAAATCAGCTTCATAATTAAAGGCATGTTCCAGAATCTTTCCTTAGAATTGAGTAAAACCTGGTAAGTTCCTTAATGAGAATTCTGATATTCTTTAAAAGTTCTCTTTGTGACACTGTTGTTTTTGGGGTTCAGCACGAAACGTGTGGAGGGTACAAGTATTGAACTGTTCCTTGTCAGAAAGCTTGAACAGGATCTACTTTTCCCCTAACTGCCTTTCACTTACCCATAATATAATTATCATCCCAGTAGAACTGGCCACATCCTGTGAACTGATAACTCTTTAAGAATAAGAAACTAATAATCTATATCTGTTTAGCCATTCAGATAGCAGTTTTATATATTGCTAACAGAAGCACTGCATCTTAAAAAGCTGAACTGTGAGGGCAGATATGTTGGTTCTGGAATATTTAGGAGGAATAAAGGAGTAATTGCTACATGCTTAGAGTTTGATTCTGTATTGGTGCTATTTTTTTTTAGCAAATTAGAAAGACTCTAAGTCAGGCCTGTGTAGTTCCTGGGAGAAAGAGCTGTTGGATCCACCTTTATCCTCAATATACCTACCTTGTTTAACCATTTATAGAAAATGGCTTTTGAGATACAAGGGATGCTGATCTTCTAATTCTAATTAAGGCCCTTGATGGGGAACTAGTTTATCTTTCCATTTGTTTGCTTATTCACCCATACCACATACTGTACTGATAGGCAGGAAGTTAAAGCATGATTCCTTAGTTCAGTTTACTAAAAACTCTCATATCCCAGCTATTCCTAATTAAGAGTAATGACCCATGGTGTCTGCTCTTTGCCATCTTTACTAATTCTTACTGGAGCATCTTAACTCTCTGCTGGCAGTTTACCTTGGAACCAGTTTTCTTTTAAAAATTGTGTCCTTATTCTATGTGCATGTAATTACTGGGACATGAATCTCTAGACAAATTGGATTGTTATTACTTTCTAAAGCAGCAGCATATATAGTAGAACTATAATTGAATTACTAGCTGGGCAAGATTGAGCCTTTGTGGTGTTGTAATTATTTCACCTAATTTAAAAACATTGTGTAATCTTAAGCAGTGGTACATATTTGACCATTTGATTAAATATTGTTAGCTGATGTTAAACCAAACCCTACAGTATAAATATGAAATTACTACTCTCTAGAGATTTAAAGTCTGATGTCAGAGAAAAACCTGCACCCAAATGACAATAGTATTCTATGTAAATATCCCCATATTTGTTTTCTTTCTGGTTTGGAACACATTTTAAAAGTGAATTCTATACTTCCATAGGTCACAAGGTAGCCTTTGTGTTTTACAAAAATTTACATCAGCAGTTTCTTTGGAGGGACTGGAGTGTGGCTAAGTGGAGGAGTGCTTTCCGAGCATGCTTGAAGCCCTTGGTTTGATCCCCAGCACTACGAAGGGGGGAGAAAAGGAAAAAAAAATCCTTCTGGACGTTTATTCACTTTTTGAGAAACATTAACGGTAGGCTGCATTTTCTCAGTGCTGGAGTATAATAGGAGTTGGGGACTTTGTAGAGAGGCCATTCGTTAGATTATATTGTTTCAGGCTTGAAATGCTTGAGTTAATGTCTTTCTCATTATTTAGAAAGATGTACCCTTTTGGGGCCCAGTATTAAAACTGGTTATTACTTGCAAAATCTTGTGTGGGCACCAGCTTTGCTGGAGAGTCCTTTAGGTTGGCCCACGGTCTGCAAGGTCTTTCCAAGGCAGAGTAACCCGACTGGTGCATCCTTAGCAGTACCAGGCATCTGCCTTTTCTCTTCCCCGCTAGTCTGAGGCCTCTGAGTTGTTAGGACTATAGGAATGGTTGTCCTTCTCTTGAAAAGTGCTCGCCAAACCATGTCACTAGCCTTTTAATGTCTTTAGTGAGGTTTTAACGTTCTGTCAATCACTTCTGGGTTACAAATGGTTACTGTTTATGAAGGTTACTGAGAGTAAGAACTTATCTGTTGTTTTTAATGAAAAGTCTAGAGTTGATATGGAAAAGGCAACTTTCACTCTCTAGATTTGGAGATCATTGTTGAGAGAGAAGATACTTTTGATAGAGATTGCTACCTCCTTAGTTTATCACATTCTCTGTGAACTTCTTAGCAAGAGAAAAGTAAATTAAAAAATGGATTTTTGAGTAATGTTTGTCATAGAGAATATAGCTTTGGTTGAATAGTTTTCTTTCTATAAGCATTTTCTGAATTTTGTGTTTGGTACTGATTTTTTTTGCAGTCTAAACAGAATTTAAGTATTATCAGGGTTGATGTGTTTCTTACTGCGAAGGATACAGGCAGGGAAGGAGCGTGCTACATGAAATACAATGGTAATTTAAATTTAGAAAATCAAAAAGTAGAGTTGGTATACATTTCCATTTATGTTCTCCATAGCTGACTTCTCAAATTTGAAATGTATATAGGAATCATTTGGGGATCTTCTTAAAATACAGATTGTTTAGGGTGGGCTGAAGTCTAAAATCTGCATCTTTTTTCTTTTTGGCAGCACTAGGGATTGAACCAAGGCATCATGCTTACTCAACCATAAGCTATATCCCCATCCCTTTTTGAGACAGGATCTTACTAAGTTGCATAGGCTGGCTTTGAACTTGTGATCCTCCTGCCTCAGCCTCCTAAAGTAGCTGGGATTACAGGCATGGGCCACTGCATCTAGCACTTAGGTCTGCATTCTAACCAACTTCAAGAGATACGGCTGTGGCTTGTGTCTGTAGGACATTTGGGTGTATGCACATCTTCTAATAACCAAACACATTGAAACTTTTCCTGTGCCAGGCACAGGACAGTAAAATGCAGGGATGGACACTGGAGTCTCACAACAGAGATTTACAGTGAAGCTTTTTACATTGCTAGCTTAATCCTGAGCAAATTTTCTCTAGGGCAGGGTTTCCCCACCTTGGCACTGCTGATACTTGAGGCTGAGATGGTTCTTTGTTGTGGGGGCTGTCAGATGCATTATGGGATCCGTACGTAGCAGCATAGTAGCCTCCCTCCCAGTTGTGACAATCCAGAACTGACTGCAGATGCTGCCTAATGTTCTGAGTTACACGACTGAGAATCACTGTTGTAAAGCTACTGTTGGGAGATGGGGTGGGGAGGAAATGATGTACTTACCCTGAGTAGTATGCTTTATCATGCAGCTTCTACAAGACAGACACGGCAGTCAGTCAGGAAGCTTTGCTACATCTTGCTTTCTGGGGATACCATTACTTTAGTTTTATGCAGTCATTGTATAAACTGGAATTACTTGGGATTTTTAGGTAGGTAGATGTAGTTGGTCCTGAGCCTCTGCCCATTTTTGAAATATGCTGGTACGCTTTAGCTGCCCTGCCCGTTTCTTCACTCACAAATTGCTGCCATTTCTAACTAAGCCTATAGAATTATGCCTAAAATAACATCTTGAGTGAGAGGTTATATGTCTGCAAGCCAAGGTCTTTTCTTCTAATGAAAAATTTTAAAAATGAATTCTAATTTTTACTCTGCTTTAGGATGTTCTTGAAAAGAAATAGTACTGTCTGAAACTTGAAATGCAATTTTAGCTCTCGACTGTTGAAATGGAAAAGAGTAATCTGTAGTAAGTTAGTACTGGGGATGTAAGTAGGGGACGACACACAAAAACACAATTACAAAACAAAAATAAAGTGAAGCTTACCGTGTTCCCAACCAGTTTAAACCACTGGGGGGTGGTACATGCATGACTGTCCCGTTGGGCAGCTTGTACCACTGGTTGTACAAGTGGTACAACCACACATGGGACAGTCATGCATGGTCACCAGTGGTTCAAGCCACCTGGAAGCGAGGTATACCTATTTTGATCCCGGGTTAAACATTACTCTGTGGGAAATTTTATACTTGAAAATCTTAAGACAATCCAGAGAGCACATCAGATTGTGTGGTAAGACTACTCTAATGACGGTCTTTTTATTAATTTCTTGGGATTGTACCCTGTATAACTTGTATTTTGTACTGTTCAGATTCTGTTCAAACCATACGCAAAAGTTACTGCCAGTTGGTATTTTCAGGCTTTGTATTATCACCAATACAGTATCAAAAATGTGCAGTATCTGTACAGCCTTGTCAAGGCTAGCTGGAGTAAAAAAGGGTCTCTGAGGGTTCTAGGAAAAGCTGCCAACGCTGAGAGTCATTGTTGAGTTTACCCAGTGGAGAGATTGCCTATCAGTCAGTAGACCTTTCAGTACCAGCAAAACTGTTTTGCAGCTTGTGACAATCCTTGCTCTTAAAGTTTATGTATGTATGACGTCAGAAACCATTATAGAAATAAAATATTGTGTTAGAAATGAATACCATTTTTTTAAAAAATGTGTGCTATAGCGGTATTGGCTTTGACTTAGAAGGAAAAAACTGAGTTATAATTTTTTTGCCTTGTATAAGAGTTTTATACTTTATTTTGAAGTGTTTTGGTTACAAAGCAAATGTTAAATCTCTTTTTAAGACAGTCTAAATGGCATATAGTCTCCTTTTGTCTCTTTTTGTATGCAGACTAATCACAAATTTCAGCATCTTCAGGAAGGGATAATTAGGCTTTAAAAAGGGGGAACACAGTTTTATACTTATTGGTATAATCCCAGTGATACTTTAAATAGTTGGTTTAAAAGAAAAGCTCATAGGCAGTACTGAGATGACTTCATCAAAATAAGTGACCAGGTGAAGGTAGACAGAGTAGACTTCAGGCAGAATTGCGAGGTGCATTCGTCATTGTTCCTGTCTTTCCTTATATTGTAATCACTCAGATTGACCATTTAATTACATGCTTTTCTAAAGTGTACTTCAACCAGTCCTTGAAGGTGAAGTTACATTTCTTGCCATGGTATCAAAAGTATTTTCTGTTAAAGGCAGGGGACAGAAGGCTAGTAAAAGCATACAGATGCCTGGAGGGTAAACCTAGTGAGTTGTTTTATTGAAAAATGGCAAAGCACTTGAACAGACCTTTTCCCTGAACAGCCTCAAGTAGAATCTCCCATTGTCTCTTCTGTGACCAGCTGCTTGATAACAAGTAACATTTGCCCCTGCCCCAGAGGTCTGCCCAACCAGTTTCTAGACCAGTGGATCCTAACTTTCTCATAACTGAAAATGCAAAAAGAGAAACAAAAAAAAAGGTCCCAAATCATAATTTCTGCTTATTATTCACCAAGAAAATACAATAGGAAAAGAAGATGTATGCATTATCCAGTAATAGCAATGTCTAAAGTTTTTTGTTGTTCCGTTTTCTTTTTTTGAGGCAGGGTCTCCCTCTGTAATTCAGGCTGTCCTCAAACTCGTGGCAGCCTCCCATGAGTGCTGAGATTACCATCGTGTGCCACCATGTCCTGCTTGTTTTGTTTTTTAATTCACGGAAGACTACTAGGCCTTATCAGTGGATTCTCAAACTTTTCACAGTAAAACCTGTGGCTCACAGGTTAGGGCCTACCTCGCTATTGAATCTTCTTCAGGGCTCCTATTGTGTAATGTACGATTTCAGCTACAGTACATTGTTTCACTTAATAAGGCCCATCTTGGGGCTGGAGATTTAGCTCAGTGGTTAGAGTGTTTGCTTTGCAAGCACAAGGCCCTGAGTTTGCTCCCCAGCACCCCGCCCCAAAAAGGCCCATCTTTAACTTCCATTTTTTAAGTTTTAACAGAAATATATAATATGTTTTTCTATTATAGTTGTTGTACCTTTGTTATCTTTTCTCCACACTTCTGAACTTTCAGAAGTTTATACTCAAAAGCACATTAAATTGTAAAGTAACAATATTTGGATTTGTACCGATGTATATCACACATGACAAGCTGAAAATGTTAGACTTAATGTTCCTTCCAGATGTGGTGGCTCATTCCTGTAATCCCAGGACTCACGAGGCTGAGACAGGATTGCCGTGAGTTCAGGGACAGTCTGAACTGCATAGCAAGACCCTGTCTCAAAAAATAAAAGAATGCATCTAACTGGTTGCACTACTTCCAGTCATCTGTACCAGTGGTTTCCAAATGCAGCTGCTACCTAAAAAGCAAGCAGGGAAAGTTTTGTTTATAGATTTATAGGGGCTCCCTCTAGATACTCTGAACTAAGTATTAGGCCTAGGGAAGGGTTCCTGGATCTTCAAAGTTCTATAGACTGTTACGCTCAATGAAAATTGAGATCCACCAATTATCTGTATGTACTTTCCCTATTAATATAAAGGTTCCAGCAGAACTGGGCCCAAGCCAATGTGTCACCTCCAAGGTTAGATTGACCTCACTCTTGTTTCTTCTTTGTCTTTGTCTTTTCTTTTTCTTTCCTTTCGTCCCTCTCTCCCTCCTTTCTTTCTTTCTTGGTTGGTTTTCTTAGCATCAAGTTGGATATGAAGAAAACATTATAGTTGGGCAAGATGGCACACAATTGTAATCCCATCACTGGAGGAGGATCACAAATTTAAGATCAGCCTGGGCACCTTTAGCAAGGCTGTGTTTCTAAATACTTTATAAGGACTGGCAATACAGCTCAGTGTAAAGCCCTGGGTTTCATGCCCAGTACCACAAAATTTTGAAAAGCAGTTATAGCTTCTAATTGGTAGTATTTTTAGGAGACAGCTTGGAATACTGTCAGTACTGAATTTTATAGAGCTTGGCTTCTCATCTTAGCCTTGGTTCCTCATCTATAAAAAATTCAGAGTAAGTTTTTCATTTAGATCTTAGATCATTTACAAAGAACAAATTGATTTCTCACAGCTTTTGGAGGCTAGAAATCCAATATTAAGGTGCTGGCAGTTCCAGTGTTTGGTAGGGGGACCTCTTAGTTTCCAGACAGCTCTCTTACTCCATCCCCTCACATTCACAGAAGAAAGCTAGAGAGCTCTGGGGATGTACAGGTGGGTATTTTAGGAGGACATTAATCCCCCATCCATAAAGGCTTCTACCTTCATAACCCACTTAACTTCAAATGGCCAAATCGCCTAATACCATTACACACTGGGGGTTAAGATCTTGAGGGGAGGAAATACAAATATACAGGCAAACTTCTGATGATAAATGACCTGTTCTAATTTCAGATGAAGTAATGAGGATAAAATCCTTTCACTGGAGAGATTACAGCTCCTTTCTATGAGAGCGCTGGTTTGAGAGTTCCGTCTACCTCCACTCTGAAAATTCTGGTCAGATGTTACGTAAAAGTAGAACTAATTTAAACACAAAATTATAATTAAACAAAAAATTATAACTGACTTCATATTGTAAATGATAAACAACAATCCCTCTCTGTGTGTCCTCTTACAAAACAAGTTTTTAGTAGTTCTTAAGACTACCCATCACAGAAAGATTTTTAAGGATACTGTTTGAGCCAGTGGGAGTAACTGATAATAAATGGTATCACTACCATTTAATGAAAAGCCTGTGGGTATAGTGCTCTACAGTCTGTCTCTGGTGAGCATTCTGCTTCACACTGGATTACAGGCATGTGCCACCACGCCTCTCATTTAAAGTCTAGAAACATGCCTGTGAGACAGGTGGTTATCGCTTGGGTTCAGGGTTAGTAACTTGGGTAAGTCACACAGCTAGTGATGCTCTCAGGTCAGTGTCAGAGCTCTTTGCCACCTTAGCTTGGTCAGCCCAGTTGGGGCCCTCTCCCCGTTCTTTTAAAAAAATCTGTATACTTTGTTAGGTTCTAGGAACGTATAGTCACTAGTAGGCTTTTTATTTGTTTCCCTCTCATCTTTCTCTTGAAGGACTTAAGCCTGATTTTTAACCACCTAGCAGAGGGCTTCTTGACAATAGAGTTTGTCCTGTTCAGCATCAAAACCCTTTGCGCTACCTGGTACATGAAAATTCAGTGTTTATTTAAATCCAGTTCATCATACATTTATTTAAAAGCACCTCATTGCTTGCTCTGTAGAAATTATTTTAAGTATTGACTGGGTATACACAACTTTCCAAGGACAGACCTATTATTCTTGAAGGTCTGACTCAAGTCAGATAAAATTTTGTCAAGCTAGCCACTCTACCATTACCTCACATGCATAGTCTTGTTGAAGGAAGGTCTTTTTACATTAAAGCCAAAACCATTTCCCAGTTGTTTTGTCTCTCTTTTCAGTACCATTTACATTCAGTACCCAGTATTCCATTTAGTGATTTGTGCAGCAGGTATATTATGTTCTTCATCGATTTTAGGCTTTGCATGGTAAAGATTTTAAAAAGTGTGTCAGCGTACTTGAATACAAACCACTCTGGAAATGAATCCAATGCTTTGGAAAGGTATTGTGGCTAAATTAATGTAGCCAAAGGTATTTAACGGGTACCAGGGCTGGGTTAATATCTATAATGTTTAGAGATTACAAAGGCAGAATTTAGTACATATGGAAGTCAAAACTGAGTAACTTATAATTGGATACTTGTCATTCTTCTCTTCTCACCGAGTAAAGTTTAAAAAAAAAAGTACAGCAATCTATTACACTCTTTTTAGGGTAAAATTATGGAGATAGAGCAAGGAAGAAGAAGAGCCAGTGAGTCAAAAAATGAAACTTTTTGCTTAAAATGCCACCAATTATAAGCTCTAAGGAAAAACATCACTAATTTAGCTTCTGTGTGCTAATGTGCATTTCTCTTTTTTATTGTACATATTTTGTGTGTTAAGGAGAGGTTTGAGAACTCCTTTCTTAGAAGGGATTTAATATGCTTCTATCAACCAATTTATTTGGCTGATGGGATATGTTCCCTCTTAAACAAAGAGGGAAAAGAGAGATGATCTTTCCCTCTTTTGAGACCATTTAAGAATTGGGATGGTGCCACTGTCTATTTACCTGTTGATATTGTTCCACAGTGCTGGTCCCAAAGGTGACAACATCTATGAATGGAGATCTACCATTCTAGGGCCGCCAGGATCTGTGTATGAAGGTGGTGTATTCTTCCTGGATATCACTTTTACTCCAGAATATCCCTTCAAACCTCCAAAGGTAAGAAATCGCCTGATTTATGCTCAGATTTACTAATTCCTATGAGAGAAACTGAAGGGTTTTTTGTTTTTGTTTTTTTTTTTTTTAGTTTTTCACCACAAAACTAGATTTCTGTTTTTAAGGAATCTATATTATATATACTTGAACATACCGAAACACTTCTTTGAGTTGACTGTGCTTCATTTGGCAAAGAATGTATCTATGCGTGTTTTAAATTGCACTATTTTTGTTTAGTTTTTATGAGACAGGATCCTCCTATATCAGGCTGCCCTTGAACTCACAGTGATCCTGAGTGCTGGGATTATAGGCATGTGCCACCACGCCAGACAAATTGTGGTACCAACAGTAATGTTAGCAACCCAGAATTAATCCCCTATTTTCTACCTTATAGAAAAAGGCATGTAAAGTTAAAAATAATTGGAATCTCCTGCTAAGGCTTTGAAATCTGCTTTTTCTCATCTTTTGGTTTTGTTCAAATCTTCCCCTCAGTTCTCTCACTAGGATGGGTGGGGATCATCCAAATCACTCATTTCTTGTGACACTAGTCAATCAGTGATTCTTATGTGCAGTCAGAAGTAGCAACAAGAAGTTGTTTTTTAAGAAACTGGTAATTACAGTAATTTTTACATTGGTGTCTCAGTGTATTTCATAAATGCTTGAGTTAGTGTCTGCTGTGGGTGATGGATCAGATGTATGGGTCATAAAAAGCAAAAATCTATATTCAGATTTTGTATAGCTTCTTTTTGGTGTTTAGCCTTTCTTTGGCTAGTTTTTAATGAGTCCGAGATTTATAGTTTTCAGTGTTCATGACTCCGAAGCTTACTTTGATGCAGTGTAGTACTAACAGCTAACACAAGAGGTCAGCAAACAATTAGCTATTCAAACTTGAAGTGTTAATATTTACAACATAAAATTTAAAGAATAAATAAGGGAGTATTGAACTTTTGCTTTAGTCAGTGGACATTACTTTTAAAGATATTGACAACCCCAGAGATTATATGAATGAATACCATCTAACCTCAAATTTACTAAATAGCCTTACCCATCTTGTTAGCTTTTAACAACTATGTTATTCACCTTTTAACAGCCAAAATAGCTGGGAGGTTGTTTTTAATTGGATCATTCGATTAAAAATTTAATTAAAAGTTTGCTGTTTGAACATTGTTTGACACTGTCTTATTTTTTTAGGTTACATTTCGGACAAGAATCTATCACTGTAATATTAACAGTCAAGGAGTTATTTGCTTGGATATACTGAAAGATAACTGGAGTCCAGCACTAACTATTTCTAAAGTCCTCCTTTCTATCTGCTCACTTCTTACAGACTGTAATCCTGGTAAGGTCATTAATAATTTTTTACCTTGTTTTATTCTTCCTCACCTGAAAAATACTTTTTTTTTTTTAACTTAAATCTTAACTTTTCTAGGCGCTTTCAAGGGAAGTTCTTAAGAAAAGTTGAATTCACTAATTCAACTGTATCACTAATTGTTATGCTTTAGGAACAAACTAGGTGTTTTAAGACATAAAATGTTTATCTGATATTTTCCCATTTTGAATCATTCTGTTTTGTCCCTCATATTTCTTTCCATACAGTTCTCTTAAACTACCTACCTAAAATGCCAGGTTTCCTGCATACTGGCTCCAAAACTGGTGACAGAGGTGGCCCTCAATTTTGAATTTTTCTTCTTAATGATTTGCTGAATTGTAATTTCTTGGAACTTCATTTCCTTTTATTTTGCAAACTGCCTTTTTCTGTCTAAACCAAATACAAAAATTCTATATCCAGAGAAACACTGTTTAAGTGGAGGTCTGGGTTGTGACCTGTCAACCCGATTTCTCTTAGGGACACTGGTGGACAGTGTTACCCTGCAACAGCCATGAAGGTTCAGAGTGTTCACAGGGCCACGATCATGAGTGTATATGAACACAGCTGTGTGTTTGTGGTAGGCTGGAACCTTGAACATTCCAGATTTTATTGAGTTTCACGGAACACAAACAGCAGAGGAACTCCATTGAGTGTTATTTGTTGGGAGAGAACTGGAAAAGGAAATAAAGCCAGAGCATTCTATTTCTGTAAGAATCTCCCTCCCCTACCTCACTCCCTTGTTACACTTTGTAAAATATTAGAAGGAAAAACACCAGAGTGGGGGAGTGGTATTTCTGATAGGTTTGATCCAAATGTTCTGTTATAACTAGCTATAAAGTGTTATTTTCGGGGCTGGGGATTTAGCTGAAGTGGTTAGAGTGCTTGGCTAGCAAGCACAGGGTCCCAAGTTCAATCCCCAGTACCCCTTCCCCAAAAAGAGATATTTTCCTCTCTCTCCAAAGTAATCTAGTTTTTTTTTTTTTTTCTCCAGCCGACCCTTTGGTGGGAAGTATTGCCACTCAGTATATGACCAACAGAGCAGAACATGACAGAATGGCCAGACAGTGGACCAAGAGATACGCTACATAAATTGGGTTTTCACAATTCTTACGTTGTCTGTCACAGAAGAGAGCTGCTTATGATTTTGAAGGGGCGGGGGAGGGTGGGAGTTGGTAAAGAGTAGGGTATTTCTATAACAGATATTATTCAGTCTTATTTCTTAAGATTTTGTTGTAACTTAAGGTATCTTGCTACAGTAGACAAAATTGGTAATAGCAACTTTAAAAACTCATTAGTTCTACAATACTGGCTGAAAGGTAGTATGGAAAGAATGTACATTTAGACACTTGGATTCAACTGCTTGTAGTATGTAATTTTTAAACAGCTTGATTTTGTACAGGTTACACACGTGGCCATTTATGTAAAGTCATTGTAAGACGGCATACTTTTTTGTTTAAAAAAAATTGGAATTTGTTTTCCATTCTTGGAAGGGAACATTGATATTTAACAGAGTTTTTAGAGACTGTCATCTCATATATATATATATATATATATAAATATATATATAAAATAGACATGTGGCTATAAGATACCATGTAGGAAATTAGTTAATGTATTTTATTTTATATGCAATTACTTTGAAGATTTGAGTCAGGACTTGTGAGAACCTGTAGTGAAATACCTTAAGCTGTTAACTATAAGACGTGGAGTAGGAGTCAGTGGATTGGTTTATGTTGTAGACTTCTTATGTCTGCATTTGTTACTGTGCTAATAAACCATATGAAAAACAACCAGCTGATATCCTGTTCATTTACTTTCCCTTGCCTTTTCGTTGCCGTTTCCAGATTTTTCCCTTTTAAAATAACTTAATGAAGTATGATTTACCTTTGGGACTGGTACTTTATACTCAGAAGATGTCTCGAAAAGGTTAAATCTACCCTATCTAGGTTTCAAAGGCAATCTTTTCATTATTCATTCTTTATGGAAATAGGCTCTCACTATGTAGCCCAGGCTGGCCTTGGACTCTTTTTTTATTTTTTTCATTTCTGGTGCCAGGGATCGAACTTGGACTTGTGCTTGCTAGGCAAGCTCTCTAACCACTGACCTGACTCCCCGAGAGTCCCCTGACCTTGGACTCTTGATCTGAGTGCTGGGATTACAGGCATGTACCACCACACCTAGCTACCACTGCATCTTTTAAAAAGCATTTTCTAACTTGCAGGTGCTGTGGTAGCTAGTACATAAGAAACGGATTCTCCCATGAATATATTGGTTCACTCACCTTAGAGGGTAATTTCCATAACCTAGTAACTCTGCTGTGTGATTCCTACAGACAAACCCTAGTGCATATACATTCACTACAGCTTTTTAAAAGGATATGGTAACTCTGGGTATTCACACAGGTCTACATTGCATTCAGTAGGAAAAAAGCAAACTACAGCAGTCTATTGAATTACAAAGGGAAAACCCAGAGAATGAAAGGAGACAAAAAAGCATCATGAGAAATTTAGAACTGTACGTAGCAGCAACAGCTTATTTATAAGTATTACCTTTCATATGCGTAGTCATTAGCTTGAACTTACCAAACTTAAAACTATTCCCTCTAAAATGTTACAGATCACTTGTTATTTTAACATCTTTGCTGAACAGGTTATTTCCTTTTACTTTTAAGTCAAATGGTTAACTGCTTGAGTCAGAGTTGAAATCAGGAGGCTTATTTCCTCTTAAAAGTATAATGCAGTCTACTGGCTAACTACAATTAACCACATTGCTCAGATCTTGCCAAAATCTTAAGAGAATCATAGAAATTCAGGTATCTAACTTTAAGACCACCAGTAGCCCAGTATTTTGTGATATATTTTATTCCACATGTCTAGATATCTAGTAAGACACAGTATTCCTTCTAGAAAATGGAAGCTCTGCTGTACTTAAGTGCTTAGTCATTTTTAAAATGAGGAGCCTCCGTTACTTGGTTTATCAACAGGGGCCAAAGCTAAAGAACAAAGAGAGGCCGCTGGGTGTGATCAGCCTATTTCCACTGGCTACTAAATGGAACAGGCACAAAACCAATTCATTACTTTTGTCTCAGTGACATCTCCATGAGAGAAAATCATGTAGTACCCAAATTGTTCAGTGCTACTGGTCCAATTTAGTTACACAAATGTCAAGTTTTATAATCCTAGACATTAAAGGATTAGTGAACTTAAAAAAGATGTCTGAGCTGAAAAGTTTCCGTAGTTACAGAGTATGATAGCTGTTGAAAAAGGTGGTGGGGTTACAAATGGGTGCGTTTGCATAGTTATGAATTTTATTTTGCTGTTTTGACAAATACAACATAAATGACAGATGCCCATTTCAGGGACAGGCTTCAAATGAGAATATATTTCATATCAAGCAGTAATAAACTTAGTTCAGTAATTTCATAATTTAATTATAACCTGAAGTGCATTAAATTACTTAGGGGCTTCTTTAAAGGGCAAAGGTAGATACAAATGGCATACTTTAAATATTAAGCTTACTCAGTATTCACACTTACAGGCAAACAGTATTCAACAAACAACTCGGCAATTACTGATTTTTAGTTTTCAGAGCTAGAGTTTCCTTTGTTTTTCCTCCCAGGCAAAGGAAAGCTTGATTTGCTCTGGGGTTGGGAAAGTTTACTGGCTAATAAAGTGAACGGTTCAATCAGAGTTTTCCGATCTGTAACGGTTACCTCCCATAGTCTCACTTTTTCGCTTTTTGCCCACTGCTGTGCCACTTCAGCATCCACTTGTCTCTGCTCAGAAAGGTCAATTTTGTTTCCTAATACAACAATTGCAACCTGAAAGAAAATGCATTAAGAAGATTATACTAGTACCTTACCAACACAAAATGGATAAGGAAAGAACATTGTTTCATTTAACAAACTGCTTCATTAAAGAGGAATGAAGTGCCTTTTTAACAACAACAAAATATACAGACATACACACAGATGTTCTACAGGATGCTAACTGCAAAAAAACCAAACATTTCAACAGGCGAAGTTACTTTTAACTCAGGTATGAATGGAAGACAGCTTTGGAAATTAACATCCTGGATAATGGTTTAAGATACAGTTTCAATGTGTATTTCTGTTTAACTGTGCTTGGGTGTTATGGTTTATGTCTAGATGTACCCCCACCAATGCCTCATATATTCATAGGTGGCGCTGTGGGAAGGTTACCAGACTATAGGAGCCTGAAACTCATCAGTGGATTAGTTTATAGCTAAATGTGATGTTGGAAGCTCAGACTGCACAGGAAATAACATAGAATCAGTGACTGGGATCACATCCTATCAAAAAGCTTTTGCACAGCAAAAGAAATCAACAAAGTGGGGACACAACCCACAGAATGGGAAAAATTTTCTGCCAATTGTTCCTCAGACAAAGGCCTATCATCTAGAATATATAAGGAACTCAAAAAAGTCAGACCCCCCCAAATTTAACGACCCAATCCAAAAATGGGCATCTGAAATGAATAGACACTTAGATGAAGAAGTGAAGAAGTGTTCAGCATCACTGGTCATTCAAGAGATGCAAATTAAAACAACATTAAGATTCCATCTCATTCCAGAAAGAACAGTTACTATCAAGAAATCAACCAGTAACAAATGCTGGCAGGCTCTGGGGAAAAAGGAACCCTCCTCCACTGTTGGGAGTGTAGACTGGTCCAACCACTGTGGAAATCAGTGTGGAGATTTCCTCAAAATCTACAACTAGAGGTTCCATTTGACCCAGATATTCCTCCTCTTGGTATCTTTCTAGAAGAATTAAAAGCATCGTGCTACAGTGATATATGCACGACCATGTTTATAGCAAGACAGTTTGTAATAGCTAAATCTTGGAAACAACCCAAATGCCCAGCAATTCATGAATGGATAAAGATTTTTTTAATGCAGTGGAGTACTACTATGCCATAACAAATGATAAACTTGAAACATTTCTAGGTAAATGGATGCAGCTTGAGAACATACTCTTAAGTGAAATAAGTAAGACACACACCAGTACATATTGAGTTGTTTCTCTGGTATGAGAAACCGTAAGTGTAAATAAAGACAAAAACATAATAGATATTGTGCAGAAGAAAATATTCAAATGGGAAGGAGAACTAGGGAGAGGGGCAGGGGGAAAGGAAGGAAAGGAAAAAGTGGAAAAATGTAAATAAAGCTGCTTTAAATAAGGAGGGGAAGGAGAGTTGAAGGTGAGGGGTGGGGAAGGGGGAAAAAACCCAAAATGAATCGAGTATAGTCATAAATTAACTACGATGAGCGTGATGGCTATATATATCTAAAATGTACCAGTGAATCTTCTTGGTTTAAAAAATAAATAAATAGGGACTGGGGATTTAGCTCAGTGGTTAGAGTGTTTGCCTTGCAAGCACAAGGTCCTGAGTTCGATCCCCAGCACCCAAAAAAATTGAATGAATGAATGAATGGTGATGTTGGGAGGTGAAGCCTTGTCAGAAGAGTCAGGTCACTGGGAGCATGGCCTGGAAATCTCTCCCTCCCTGGCACCTCCCTTGATCTCTCTCTGCTTCCTGCTGCCACCACACCACGAACTGCTTCCCCTCAGCCATACTACCCTACCTTGGAGCCCCATGATTATGGACTAAAACCTCTACAAACTCTGAGCCAAAATAAACCTTTCCTCCTTTAAATTGGGGGTGTCAGATATTGTGTCTCAGCAACAAGAAAGTGACTAAGACAATAGGGAATTTGCAACGTAGTGGTTAAGTATAAGATGACTCCTAGAACTGTGAGAGTTCTATACCCCCCCAATCTAAGTTCCACAGATACAAGATTTCTTGTCATTCTCAGTCCTCAAAAAGTACCTGCTATTTGATGAATCATTGGCTAACAGACACACTTTACACGAAACAGAAGTCAATCGTCTGCTTTAACCTGATGCGTACTACTCACCAGGTCACAACAGTGTCAAAGCCCGGGGGGGGGGGGATGGTACCTAGATTTTCAGATGATGCCCCACTGAAGGAAGTGGGCCCAGAATTCTCAAAACAGGCACCTCTGAAGAGCAGCACCAGACAAGCAGACCTGAGCCACTGCTGTGTTTGTTGCCTTTAAGGTGTACTCCCAGCAGGCAAGAGCTTCCTGGCAGAATGAAAGAGTAAGCTCAGAGCTCTGGTATCCTCAGGAGATCTATCACTCCATCTCAGCAGGAGCTACCTCCTTCAAGCCTTCCTATCATTCTTTTTGGGGACCTGGGGATTGAATCCAGAGATGCTCTAGCACTGAGCTGCATCCCTAGACATTTTGAAGACAGGGTCTTCTCTCTAGTCACCCCAATTGGCCTCAAACTTGTGATCCTCTTGCCTCAACCTCCAGAGTAGGAATACGGTTATTCACCACTACTCTGGGCTCTTCCTGTCATTCTTCATGTACATTCCCCAGTATCACCATCTCGTTCTCCTTTGCAACTGCAGAACCCACCTGCCCCCTGCCACCACCTTGAATATTCCCTTTACCTTCTTGCCAAACTGAAAGGGAACTTACCCTCCAGTACTGTTTTTCCCATTCTTCCCCTCCTAACCATTACCACTGAGGGCTGAAAAAGGGCAAAGTGGTTAATGTGTGTCCTCCCTTTTCTTCAGTGTTGCCCCCAACAATATCCTTCCCTAAAAATCTCCAATACACTACCTGTTCCCCCTCCCTTGTTTCTGCTCACCGCAGACCTGCCTCACGAACATCCCCCTCACCACCCTGCTCATAATTCCTAGGACGTCACTAGCCATGTAGATGATGCTTCCAGTCACCCGGTCTCTCAGTGCTTTGACTTCTCCAGAGATCTTACTCTGAACTCGGCCATTCATTCCTATGGTTACATCCTAGACCCTGACATTGTATCTGCTCCCCTACATGATCTCAATTCCCAGCATCCCAGTGACCACTACCTTCCCATGCCTCATACCCTAACTACAGCAATTTTAGCCACAAGAACATACACTCCACTAGCTCTGCTATCTATCAGTGTCCTTCCACCCGACTTGTGTCCTTATATCCTCCTCAGCTCAGATTCTTTTCATCCACTCACTTCCCCCATTACCCTGCCATGCTCACCTGGCAAAACCCCCTTCTCTGTTAAATTTAACTCTTAAACCAGGCTGTACCTATACCACTAGCTGCCTATGGCTCGGGAAAAACACACAACCCTTTTAGCTAATTCTATCCATAACCATGACCTCAAGCTGGTATTCCCCAGCAAATGGATTACATTTTCTCCATTTATTCTATAACTAGACCACATCTCAGATCTTGGGCCTTTCCTTCTCCAATCTCTAACACTTCTTCATTTCAGCTGTTGAGACTATTTCAGTTAAAAAAAAAAAGCAGTTGTTTCTTCCACACTAACAAACTACTAACTTCCAACCCACCTCGCTGGTCTGGACCCCATCTTACACCTGGACAAGGGTGGCACACCAGCGACTATTCTCGCATCAAGTTTTCTCCTCTATTTGGTCACTCCCATTAACATACAAAACCTTTGTTTAACCCCACATCCTTCTCCCAGGTTCTCGTACTCTCCTTTACAGCAAAGTTCTTTCAAAGAGCTGACTGCGTTTTATGTTCAATTCGCTCATGTCCATTCCAGATTTCAACTCACTATTTCACTGAAACTATTTTTATCCAGACCTCCATGTAATAAAGACTAATGCTTAGGCCTCAGGTGACCTATCTGCAACATCGGACAGTTTGATTACTCCCTGGCTTTTAAAGTGCTGGCTTTACTTGCTTTCTGGGATGTCCTCCTCTCAAGGTTTTCCTTCTACCTCACTGGCCACTTCTTCAAGACTCCCTGGCTGGTCTCTCACAACCCTACATATCCAAGAGCCTCATGCCCTCACAGGCAGGGCACGTGGAAGGTGGCGGGAGTAGGACTTGCCGTCAGGAGGTGGAGTCTGGTCAGAAGAGGGTAGTGGTCACTGTGGGCAAGGCCTGGAAGGCTTTCTCTCCCTCCCTGGCTTCTCCCTTTGTCTCTGCGTCCTGTCCACCAGGCGAGAGCAGCTCTTCCCTCCCACGCCCCTCTGCCATGCCACCCAGCCTTGCAGTCAGCTGACTATGAACTGATAATTCTACAAACTGTGAGCCAAAGTAAGCCTCTCCTCCTTTAAATTGTGGGTGTCGGGTATTGTGTCCCAGGAACAAAAAAAGTGACTAAGACACCCTGCAACTTGTAAATGTTACACTCCTTGCTTCTCATGTCTACCACCAACAGAGCAGGCAAAGTGGTCAATTTGATACAAGCCAAAAGATATTCGACCTCATTCATTTTAAGAAAAAATGAAACTCCATTTTCATGAAATCTAAAAGTTTAACCACATGCTGTTTTCAAAAGAAACAGGCATTTTCATACCAATGCTACGCAAGGTAATTTGACAATAAACCCCACTTACGCTAATTAATTTTACCTCTAGCAAAGGGGTAAAATATCTCAAAAGCATTCTGGAGGTCAGAATCAAAATCTTTCCTTTTGGGCAGGGTTGGGGAGTTTGCTGGGAACTGAACCTAGGGCTTTGTGCTGAATATAAAAATGCCAATCCCAAAAGGTTGCATATTATATGGTCCCATATATGTAATACTTTTGTAATGACAAAATTACAGAAATGGAGAACAGATTAGTGGTGCCCAGCCTGGACAACATGGTGAGACCTCATCTCTACAAATAAAAATATAAACCATCTGTTGGATGAAAAAAAATTTTTAAAAACTACAAAAATCTCAAAAAGTTTAACAAAAATAAATAAAATTTTAAAATCTCACTTAAGAAGATCTACCAGTGCTACACCCTACATGAGGAGGAATCAGCCATGGAAGATCTACAGTAAGACTTCCAGGCAAGGGAAGCAGAACAACAGAAAGCAGACCAGTGTCACTGCGGTACAGCAAGAGGAGCGGGAAGCCAAATGAAGATGGAAGGGAGACGCACCGGCCAGGCCACAGTCGTACACCGCAGAGGAAGGCACACGGAGCTTACTTGATGGAGGCAATGGCAGGCGCCAATTACTCAGTAGCCACCCCCAGCCCCAAGCTGAAAAGAAAGCTATTCTGCCCAGGATACAAGAAAAAGCCTGAGGAAACCATAATCTCTAATGATATAAAACATACTATGTAATACTCGAGATATGGAGTAATTAAAATTTAGCCTGTGTATGGTAAAACAACCAAAAGGCAGAAGGTCAAATGCTGGTTCTGAATGAACTGTCAGTACTATATTTCCTAGGCCAAGAAAAGTATTAGTTACACATACTGAGACATTTGCTAGTTTTTTAAAATCTGTTAACTACTCCAAAACTATACTATAAATAGTACTACAATTCACACTTGGCTTTTTTGTTTTTGTTTCTTGAGACAGCCTCTTGCTTTATAGTTCAGGCTGGTTTTGAATTTACTATGTAGGCCACGGTGGCCTCAAACCTATGGCAATCTTCCTGCCTCAGCCTCCCAAGTGCTGGGATTACAGACATGCATCACCATACCCAGCTCACACCTGTCATTTTTAACATACCTACCCACCTCTTTTTTGTCTTTGAATTTATCAATTTCTTTCTTCAGAAGTTCCACTCTTTGAAAGGATTCAAGGTTATTCACACTGTATACAAGAACAAAGCCATCAGCAAATGAAAAATAATGCTTTGGCAACTCAACACCTTCTTGTAGGCCTCTAGTGTCATAAAGATGTAACTGTTCCTTTACTCCTCGATCAGTTTCCACGGAAGCCATATACACATCTTCCATTGTTTCACAATCTTCCATTCCTGGAATTAAGAAGAAATTACTCTTTTGGGATAAGCCAGTGCCAATTGTTCAATATTACTTTAGCAGTTGGTTTTCTAGCTTTCCTATTTACCACACGTAATATTCACATTTCTATTTTACTAACTTCTAGAAAATGAAAAGTAGTTGTTCAGTCAATAAGTAGGGCTGGGGATGTGACTGAGTGGCAAAGAGCTCATGTAGCATGCACAAGGACCTGAGTTTAATACCCAGACTGAGGGCTGGAAAAAAAAAGCCATAGTAAATGAACAAAGTGCTTTTTAAAAAGATTTTGTATAGAAATAAAAGTAGTAATAATCTGTCAGTGAGGTTTACTATTACATATTTTTAAGAAGTATCTTTAATAAAAATAAAAGAACTGAATAGCTAAATTGGACTTACAGGCTAGTTTAAAAAGTAGCTTCGGGGTTGCAGATTTAGCTCAGTGGTGGAGCGTTTGCCTAGCAAGTGAAAGGCCCTGAGTTCAATCCCTCGCACTGCCCCCTCCAAAAAAACAGGTAGCTTCAATACTGACCCCTTTTTTCTATCAGAGCCAAGGACAGGACAGGACCTGCGGAAAACTTAACTATTCTCTGCAGAACTCCAGTGTCTCTTTAAGGGAATACAAACTTCATGCATCCAGTTGGGGTCTGAGCACCAAGCCTTTGATTCCCAAGTACACTTACTGGTCACTTTCACCCCAATGTTTACAGTCACTTCAAACTAGTCACACCCGCTGCCTTCCCCCCCAACACACACACCTGTTCCTCTTCCTTGCTTTCTTCCCTTGATCACCATCATCATCTGGGCAGTCTTCAGAGTTCTTTTTAAAACAGGGAAGTGAAAATTACCACTAATTTCAGCCACCCTAAAGCTGAAGCATCTCCTCAATCGCTGCTCCTTCTAGTCCCGCTGGCTTACCATCTTCACCCGAACTAGGCATCAATAAACACCTTGTAAATAAACATCTCGTACTCTGAAGATGCTGCTGAAATGCCAGCTACATGGACTGTGGCAGAACTACTGTAATCCTTTCCCTTTCTGCTCCTATGCAGCCCTGTACAGGCAGTATCATTTTATACTTTTAATCTTTCACATTTATCCCTGCCGACTGGAGTGTAAACACATTGAAAGCCCAGACAGGTTTGTAGTTCTAAAAACAAACTGACACGTATAGATGGTCCTTAATAAATGTTTGCTTTGCCAGACATGGTGGTGCATGCCCACAACCCCAGGACTAAACCCGCAGACTAAAGGAGGCTGAGGCAAGAGAGCTGTTGCAAGTTCAAGGCCAGCCTAGGCAACTTAGCAACACCCCTGTCTCAAAATAAAAAGGGTGGGGATGTATGTAGCACCCCTGGACTTGATTCCCCATACCGCAAAATGAAAGAAATATAGTAAGTCTCCGATTTACGAATATTCGAGTGGAGAACTTTCATAGATACAAATGGACCTCACATTACAAACATTCGTAGATGTGAACAAATCTCGGAAATGGCTCGTGTGTCTGCCGGACCCTGTCACAGCTGTGCTGCTGTGTGCTCACTGTGCGTTAGTGTGCAGTAGTCAGTGCTCAATCACAGCCCAGGATGTCCGGAAGCAAGAAGAAAAGCAGTGGTGAGGTGGAGGGGACTGCTAGAAAATACAAAGCAAGAACCATGGAAACAAGAGTGAAAATAACTGAGATTGGATCTAAGCAAGAAGATAATAGATGGGCTGGAGATTTAGCTCAGTGGGTAGAGCACTTGCCTTGTAAGCACAAGGCCCTGAGTTCAATCCCCAGCACCAAAAAAAAAAAGAAGATGACTCAATCATTGGCACAATTCTAAAGAACAAGGTCAAGATCATGGAACATGAAGTTCTTTTATGCTTTACATTGTTTATTTGTGTCAAAGGTGCATAAAACTCACTTGTTGGATTTATGAATGAATCTGACTTACAAACATTCTCCTAAACAGAACTCATTCATAAATCAGGGACTTGCTGTAAATGTTTGCTGAATGAATAAATGACCTCGTAGCTGATACCCCAATTTCAGCGCCTTTCTTACCTGTTACAGTTAACAGTGGTGTCAACTTGGATAAGAAATGCCTAGCACATTAGTTTAGCACAGTCCTAGATGCGTCTGGATGACTGACTTATTGAAGAGGGGAAACCCACCCTGGATGTGGGTGGCACCAACAAATAGGCTTGTAGCCCAGATGAAACAAAAAGGGAAAGAAGAAGGAAGTCTTGTTTTTACGTCAGACAAACTCCTGTCTTTGCCATCACCTGTGGATGTCCATCTCCAGGCTTCCGACATAGACTCTTCAGATTTCCTATATGGACTCACACTGGACTCTGCAGTCAGCTCCAGGCCTTTGACTTTTGACTGGCTCCTCTGGTTCTCCAGGGGATAGGGAGTCCTTCTGCACTTCTACCTGACTCTGTAGGCTGCCACTGTAAGCCTATCTTGTAAATCCTTTTTATATCTATATGTTTTTATATTAATTCTGTTCGTCTTGTGAACCCTAACTGATACACTTGTGATCTTTCCAAAATGTATTTGCCACTTTGTTCCATTTGTGTAGGGTTTGTCTCTTCAACAGTCTATAAGTTCCTTGAGTGAAAGGAACTATTTTGTGTACACAGAAAATATTTTAATAATCCTTTGTTGATAAAGGAATTCAGGAGAGAAAATTAACACTTTGAATTTTTTTTGTTGGTTTTCTGTTTTGGTTTTTGTTTTTCAAACAGGGTTCTCACTATGTGCTTCAGGCTGGCCTTGAACTCACTATGTAGCCTGGGTTGGCCTGGAATGCACAGCAATCCTCCTGCCTCAGCCTCCTGAGCACTGGGATTAGAGGCATGCACCACCACAACCCAGTAACACTTTAAATTTTAATGAGTAGTTCAAAGGCATTGGATAAGATAGGTACAGTATGGTCCCTTTAACCACATTCATACTTGAATATGAAGTTTAGAGGTTAGGTATTTAGCTCAGTAGTAGAATACTTGCCTAGCAAGTGCAAGGCCCTAAATTTGATCCCCAGTACCCAATCAATCAATAAATAAGTTTAATGAGCTACATCTAGAAGTGAAATGATATAGATTAACTCCTACATTAACAAAAAATGCTGGGGTTGGGGATTTAGCTCAGTGGTAGAGCACTTGCCTAGCAAGCTCAAGGCCTTGAGATTGATCCCTAGCAACCAAAAAAAAAAAAAAAAAAGCAGTTACACTTTTCTGGAAACTGTTTCAGTTTTCCTAAACAACCTAAATATTATAGAATTATTTGCTCCAGATACCTTACATGAAAAGTTCATGAATACTAAATGAAATCTCCACAAAAGTTATGTTTACAGGAATAATCATGTAATGATATATAGATTGGGTCATGAATACCCCAAAATTTACTTTTGTCAGCATAAATCTTTACATTAATGAATGTGCTCAGCTGGGTATGGTGGCAGCCAGGAGCCTCCCAGCACTCAGGAGGCTGAGGCAGGAGGATTGCCAGGAGTTCGAGGCCAGTCTGGCATACATAGTGAGTCCAAGCTCAGACTGAACTACATAGCAAGACCCTGCTTCAAAAGAAAAAAGGAAAAAGAAAAAGAATGTTCTCAGCGTTTAGTAAAGAAAGATTATCCATAAATTTGCTTATGTGTAGGTGTATCTGTGTCATCTTGCCATAAATTAAGCCTAAAGGAAATTAAATGTTGTTCTAGTAAATGTAATGGGCTGGGGATTTAGCTCAGTGGCAGAGTGCTTGCCTAGCAAGTACAAGGCCCTGAGTTCGATCCCCAGCACCAAAACAACAACAACAAAACAAATGTACTGAGCTTTGATTATGAAGAAATTAAAAAGCAAAAACTACTAAAGCTAGTCTGGTTACCCTACTCCCACTAGCTCTGTATTACACCCAGACTTTCTGATATTTGGTTTCTTTGTAGACCAACAGAAATCATGACTCTTGCTGTGGCTCTCTAGCTCTCCTCGCCGCTTCATGCTGCCTTCTCCCGCCAGCGGAAGACTGAAAGCACAGTCCTGGGAAGGAAAGCCAGAGGATCTACGGGCTGTGGGACAGAGGGCATGAAGAGTTCCACACTGAGAACAAGGAACAGCGAAGTGACATGCCTGCACATACATGCACACTCACTGAATGATGGGCCCCCATCCTCTGGTCCTTCTGCCATGTGAGGACCTAGCATTTGACCCCTCAGTAGGACACAGTGACATGAAACCATATTGGCAGTGGAGAATGTGCCATTCCTAGACAGGTCTGCTGGTACCTTGATACTGGGGTGTCCTAGTCTCCAGAATTGTGTGAAATACCCAGTTTGTGTGGTATCTTGTTATAGAATTGATCTCTTTTTATCCATAGTGCTAGGCACAAGCGGGTCCCCACCAAACTTTTTTTTCTGAGACAGGGACTATGTAGCTCAGGCTGGCCTTGAACTTGCCAACAGTCCTCCTGCCTCAGCTTTCCAAGTGCTGTGATTATAGGTGTGTGCCACCACACTTAGTTTTCAGTGGGTCCTTTCAACATGGAAATGTCTTCTTTAGTTCTGAATTACTTTGTTGATGCTATTCCTCCTCCGTATTCTGTGTTCTCCCTTCCTGGAATCTGTACACTAGTCCTCTAATTTTCTTATTTTTCCTCCCATTTTCTAGCTCTTAATATTTTTTTCTATACTTTTTGGGAGATTTCCTCATATTTATATATTCCCCTTTCCACTGAATTTTTATTAGTACGCTATTATTTCCTAGATGCACTATCTTGTCTCTTTGACATAGTATTAGGTAGTTTGTTTTTCATAGTCTGCTTCCTATGAGATGCTCTTTTCTGATTCTAGTCTCCATTTCTTCAGCTTGGTTATTTGCTCACAGTAAAGAGTGGAGACCTACAAAACTAATTGGGAGCTCTAATCATATGCATAGGATTCATGACTTCGATCCTCAACAAGGTGATCTGAACAGGCATTTGCTGGGAGCCTTAGGTGCCAGTGTACTTAGAACTTTTCTTTTTCCATTGGCTGGATTCCCCAGATTCCTCTGTGTAGGGGTAAAGGCTCAGCTGCCAAAGTTTTGGGAGCAGGGAAAGGGAAGACAGCTGGAGGGGTGCGGGCCGGTCACTAAGTGAGCATGACGTGCTACACCATGGGGAAGGCAGTGGTATGGTATGACATCCACAATGATTTCTAAGCCCTACAGTACTTTCACACCAAGTCCCTCACCCAAGACACCTGTCAAACTCCCCTCCCCAACAGGAATGGCAACTACCTAGAGAATGTCACCAGGTCTCTGAAAACTCTAACCAAGAAGTTGCTGCACCAGGACATTCAGGCTGGCAAAGGCAAGACATTCCTCTATGGAAGATGCCCAGACCACCATGGTTGAAGTTGAGTGGGAACAGCCCCTGGCCCAGAATCTCCCAAGAAGCTAGTAGCTATTATGGGGAAGAGGCAGCACCCAGGAGAAATGGTAATGGGCCAACACACAGTTCAAGCATACCTGAGGCAGTCAGAATTGTTAGAGAGGCTTGACCCCAAACTTAATAGCCACTGCAATTTCAACTCAGTCATTATGTTATATATCTGGAACATAAAGCTAAGTGTCCCATGGAAGGGAAAACCTTCATGTCAAAACCCAACCCTAGACTGTTTACCTTGTAAATGGTGCTAACCATGGGAACCAGGGTGCAATGTGCCGGTCGAGGGACAGGGCATAATGGGAAATGTAGTTTTCACACTGCCATAACAGTAGGGAGGCCATATATCTACTTTGGGGCCAAGGGGGCTATGTTACCCAGTCTGGCCTCACATGCCTAGGTTCAAGAAATCTACTTTCCTCAGCCTCCACGATAGGTGGAAATACAGATGCATACCACCATACCCATCATGTCTCATCTTATGCTTTTAGTTCTCAAGTAATTAACAACATCTTTTTACTTTCAAAAGTATTTTAGTGTGACTGAGGTGTAGGTCAGGAGTAGAGCACCTGCCCAGCATGCATGAGACTTTGGGTTTGATTTCCAGCAACACACACACACACACACACACACACACACGTGCACACAAACACACACAGTGTCCTCACTAGATACTGAATTGTATGGTTGTATGGTCACATTCCGTAACAGACTCTGCTTTTAGTGCAAAGTCTGCATCTGGCCTATCACGATGTCATTTGCTAGCTTCCAGATAAGCCTTGGTTAAGTGAGGCCTAGTTCCTAGGGTTGCAAGGCAGTGAGGTAAGAGAATATAGCTTGGAAATCAACTTTTCTGATTTAGAAAAGCAATCACTTACCTAGAGTAACAGAGGATTAATTTAGGTTTTACTTGGTAGGTTAAAATTTTTTATATTGTTTTAATGTTTTTAAGTCATCTTTTACCTTGCTAAATCAAGTCTCTAAAAACTCAAACAATTCCTTTGATAATTTTTATAATAAAAAATACATGCAGTTCACACACTTTTTCATATGTACAATGCATCTTTAGTATGAGAAAACATGACAATGGAACAATGGAGCTTTCAAAATTCTGAAAGAATATTTTCAACCTAGAGCTCCACATCCATGAAAATTATAATTCAAATGTGAATGTAAAATGCAGACATTTTCAAACATCCAAAGCCTCAAAAAATATACCATGTACATTTTCTTAGGAAGCAATTTTGCAGAGGGCAAACTTAGTATGCGATTATAAAAAGAGTAAGACAGGGGATTCAGAAAACAGTACCTAACACAGAAATGAAGGAAATGGAATCAGAAAAACCACAGTCAATGAGTTGGCGATTTAGCTCAAGTGGTAGCGCGCCTCCCTGGCAAGCTCAAGGCCATGAATTTGATCCCCAGCACCCAAACAAAACAAACCAAAAAACCCACAGTCAATATCTCTGTTCAGAAACCCAAGAATCACTGCTGTGTGCCAGAAAGAAGGCACTCTAAGGGCTGTCATCACCCAATGTCCTATTCTGCTGTACAACCTTTTCAACTCCAGAAAAGCACAGGGAGGTATATTCCATCAAAAGAAGGGTATAAACCAAAAGATGACAAGAGAAACAGGAAACAGGAAAAAAAACAGAAAAAAAAAAATAGGTAACTGGAAATTCAACGGTGATAGTGGTGTAGTAGTAAAAAATAAGAGAACACGTAGCTCCTGGAAGCACCGGCTTGGGGGGCTATTAGACTATGTGATGGAGTTGACCTTGTGGAGAACAGAAACGTTTGAACAACATGGAAAAAAATTAGCAAAAGGAAAAAATAAAACAAAAAATGACAAAGCAAATATCAGGCTCCATAAAAACAAACAGTAAGACGGTTGGGGATTTAGCCCTGAGTTTGATCCCCAGCACCAAAAAAAACCAAAACAGTAAAAAAACAAAAATGATAGTACATTACACTGCTTCACTGAGAATATTTATATATGTCATAAGCTCTCAAAATGCAGCCTACAGACCCCTTCAGTTCTACTTCAGGAGATGCACATAACAAAACTATTTTCATAACACTAAAACATCCGCTGACATTTGCACAGGCAATCTAGAAGCAACAGTGGCTAAAACTGCTGGCACCTTGCTATAACTCAACATAGTAACACCAACTGTATTAGATTCTTTACCATCTTGCAGTTTTTGAAAGATTGTTTCATTTAAGAAAGTCCTTGGCTGGGGATTTAGCACAGTGGTTTGGGTACTAGTTCAATCCCCAGCACAAAAAAAAAAAAAGAAAGTCCCTGATGAAGCAGTAAAAATTATTTTATTAAATTTTAACTCTTGAGTATATCTTTTTAATATTCTATGAGATAAAACTGGAAATGCATAAAATTTCAGGAATCAGAGGAACACCTCTTGTGTGTTTGAGTTACAAGTTCAACTAGCCAGTTTTTTAAATGAAGGAATGACAAAACAATGATGGTTATTTAGGATATTTTACATTTTCTCAAAAGTTAATAAAAGGTGTCCAGCATTTCCAGAAAATAACAGTATTTGTTGTGAATGATAAAATCTGAGCATTCGAGCAGAAATCAGAATTGTATTCATCGCCATGAATTCAACAGCTTCCTACTACTAATGAGCTTGGTAGCGATGTTAACAAAACTGACTGGAAGAACTGCTTACCTCAGCAAACCAGTATTTTTCAAATGACCCATTTATGATGCTACCAGACTTGGGTAAAAGACTCATTTAAAATGTGAGATAGATCAATCAAATTTTAATTTAACAGAGTACAAAAAGTTTACTGATATGGTTTCAAATTCCACATTGTTAAACCTTTAAGTAACCATCACTTGAGTTTCAGTGAACTATCAAAGAAAAATACCCACAATTTTCTGGAAAAGCTATTAAAGTATTCTCCTACCTCTTCCAACTGTACGCCTGTGTGAGGTTGGATTTTCTTCATATATTTCAACACAAACACCACAAATAAAACAGAGTAAATACAAATCCATGAAGATATGATAATCCAGTCACATTCTATTAATTACAGGTTAGATTTTCTTTTTTTTTTTTTTTTGGTGCTGGGGATCGAACTCAGGGCCTTGTGCATGCAAGGCAAGCATTCTGACCACTGAGCTAAATCCCAAGCCCACAGGTTAGATTTTCAAAATCAATGCAAGCCTTATTTTTATTTTGAAAATATAATTTTTCATAAAAATGTCTTAGCAAGTGTATATTACAATCATTTGTGAGCAAGTAGTTTAAAATCATTTTCAATTTCTTTTTTATTGTTTCTTTGAGATAGGGTTTCACTGTGTAGTTCATACTGGCCTTGAACTCACCATGTAGTGCTGGCTGGCCTCAAACTCAGTGATCTCCTGCCTCAGCCTCACAAGTACTGGGATTACAGCTGTGCACCTGTTCTATTTTAATACTTAATACAGTAATTTAAAAGATACCCCAGTTAAGTTTTAAGGGGTAAATGGATTCTAAAACCAAAAAGTTTGAGAACTACCAGCACAGACATAATAAACACTAAATAAAACTTTAACCAAAATTGTTATTATTATTTTGGTAAAGCTAGAATAGAGACAGAGGTTCCTAATAAAATGGGTAGTAAAAGATAAAAATGTGCTCTAAGCCACTTGCCAGAAAGAAATGCTTTGAAGATCTGTATTTATCTCTTACATAAACTTCATTTCCTTCTAACCTTCTAACCGTCTTCCTTACTAAAATTAGGACCCCCTTAAAGTTAGAAATGCTGTCTTTTTTTTAATACTGCCTTCTTTTACCTCTGTAACTCTACAAGGAATCGCTGGGGATTCAGCTCAAGCGGTAGAGCACTTGCCTAGCAAGCCCAAGGCCTTCAGTTCAATCCTCAGCACCCAAAACAAAACTCTACAAGGAATCATCACACCCACTGCAAGTATCACATAGCAAATATTTAATTATTTGACTCACTGAATAAATGAGATAATCCAGTTCACAAAATTAGGTCACCATTGCAGCGAACAGCTATTTCTTCCATTTTAAAAACCTATTTAGCAGTACTATATTGGAAAGTCACATTTGGGAATGAGAGCTCATTCAGGGTATTCTTGAGTTAGCGACTCTATGACTTCTAAAGCGACTCTATGACTTCAATTTATTTGCATGTCAATACACAGGAGACCACACATATACAAAAAAGTATAGTCATTTCTACATATTAACCTGTTCTTATCTGTCATAAAAGCGAATTTCAATAAAATCAAGGGTTTTTTCCTCTCCTCTGCATTTTCTCCTCTTACATTTCACTGTTTTATACTATCATCTCTCTTTAGCATGGCCAACAAAAGCTCTCCACCAGTTCCCAGCATCGTGGGTGAGACTAAAGCAAAATATTCTTACCAATAGTATGATTTCCATAAAGGAGCTGCTCCAGAATTGCAGTTTTCCCCACAGATAATAATCCACAAACCACGACCTTACATCCCTTTCCCATCTTCTCTCAGAATATCACTGTGAAGAGAACAGAACAGAAGGTCTTTACTATTGAAATGTTATCTTTTTCTTTCTTTTGAAGTTTAAATTTAATCAGTAATATATAACACAGAATAAATTTCAAATATATGAAAGGACATACAGAATAGGAAATCTTTCCAAATCCTATTCCCCAGTCTCCCATTTGCTCCGTTAGGGCAATCACTGATAAGAATTTCTTACTTATCTTCAGAGATAATCTAGATTTACTGCAACATTACGATATACATGCACACAACTACTTAAAAACAAAAACATTTTATATGAAGAATATTTCAGTATTGATAAATCTATAGGAATCCAATAAAATATTTAATCTTCCAAAGAGACTGCTTACTCATCAATGTTTACCCAGGGAAAAAAACATTTAGGCAAAACTTTAAGGCGGCAAGGTGATAAAATTTTTAGACAGAAGCTGGGGCCAGTGGCACACACTTGCGATCCCAACACTTGGGAGGCTGAGGCAGGAGGATCACTGCAGGTTCAAGGCCAGCCTGAACAACATACTGAGACCTTGTCTCAAAAAAAAAAAAAAAAAAAAGGATGATGGGCAAGAAATATTATAATATTAATACTATTGCCAATCTATTCTCAGGAGAGTGCAAAATTGGATTTTGGTAGTCACAGGCTCTTTTAGTCTCACTTTGTAAGGAAGAATAGACAATGCTAGAAAAATTGCCCAGGCACTTTAAATTAGAAAAAGGAAAATTCTTTTTTCTTAGCTTTCCAATTATCCAAGAAACAGCAAGTTCCGGTAACACACATTTTTTTAAATTTCCTCAAGGCTTTTATTTTCTAGAAGGCAAGGTACCAGAAGCCAAGGCAGAAATGAAAACAAGGCTCATTAAATATAGAATAATCTGACAAAATAAATTTAAATTTCTACATTGCTTTTTGTCATCTCCCACCAGCTCCTTCTTTCGGCCAATTCTCTTACCTACAAATGGACATGCCATAACCATGGCTGAAAGAGATGACACCACTCCCTGTAGTCAGAAGCAACTGTCACAAAGTAAACGCTGAGTATCCTCCTGTATTCACGATACTGTGACAACTACACATCCAATGCAGAACACACATCCTAAGGGTGGCAGAATATCAGCTATTTTGTATACACATTTATTGCCCAGCAGTATTAGTTTTACCAACTCCAAAAACATTAAGCAACAAATGAAGTTTCCTTAAATCTTATTTTCTCAGAAGTTTCCTTAAGTCTCCTTTATTTTCTTAAAGTCTGTAATTTTTTATGACTCAAATCACAACTAGTCAGCTGGCAAAAAAAAAAAAATTAACGGTAACATTATTGTAGCACAGTAACATCAGAGCATTCATTTCTGAAGTAAAATATTGTATTTTATCTGTAAGGCAAATAACCATTTGTCTGTGATGCAAATGGTGGAAAACCCAGGAAATAACTTTTCTATAGTCTAGATCTTCCAAGAATATTTGCCACTTCTTTTCTTGAGCATTAATTCTCTTAAGGGACTTTCTTTTCTTTGTATTTTCAACCTAACCACAATAGAAATATTCTCTGCCTTTATTTATAAGGGCAGAGTTTTATGTAACATTGATTATGTAACTATACCCTATTTTAAAGGGTTTTCTATGAATACAGTTACCTCTGAATTTATGGTTTTATTTGTGTTTTTGTTGTCGGTTTGTTTTTCACAGTACCGGGGATTGAACTCAGAGCCTCAAATTGAGTTATAGCCCCAGACTTTTTTACTTTTTACTTTAAGATGGAGTATTTCTAAGTTGCCCAGGCTGGCCTCAAACTCATGATCCTCCTGCCTCAGCGTCCTGAGGAGCCAGGATTACTGGCATGTACCACTGTGCACAGCTAAACTTACAATTAATATCACTTCATTTATCAGAAGTGTCTGCTCTTTCTGCATGTTGTGACTTCTTGATAAGTTATGATACCACTGGATCTTTCTTTCAAATGGTTTTTAATGATAATAGTTAAAATTTAAAGGAAGCTGCCACTTAGGGATCTGAGAAGAGTTTGAAAAAGAAATAAATCTACCAGAAGATAGGAAAAATGATGGCAGTGCAGTACTATCCTATCAGAAAAAGTTGCTGTTGGGCTCTAAACGCTAACTTTTTAATTATTTCCCCTTCCTCTGAAAATGTGAGCACCCCCATAGAATTTCTAAATACCAATCTTTTTTTTTTCTTTCTTTTTTTTTTTTTTTTTTGGTGCCAGGGATTGAACTCAGGGCCTTGAACTTGCTAGGCAAGCACTCTAACCACTGAGCTAAATCCCAAACCCTGAATACCTATCTTTACCCTTCTTCTCCCCTTCCTGTTCAAATGGGTATTTTAAAAGGCCCCTTGATCACATTATACCAGTCTTCTAAAAAACTCAAGTGCCTTAGAAGAAGGATGGACTTACGTTATAGCTAAAAGAAAGCAGCAGCCAGCTACAAGAGAAAAAAGAAACCCCCCAACATGGACCAAAAAAAAAAGCCCCAAAAAAGAAAAAAACCAAATCCCAATGATTCATAGTAATACGTCCTCCGTAAAGGGAGTCAAGTACGAATGCAAGGGACTACAGCAAATTGGGAAAATGCCAACGACAACAGAATCCTTAAAAATTAAGAAACCAAATACTGTACTCCAAAGACTCTTTGAAAGTCATCTTAAAACACCTGCTTAAAAAGTGGTGCATGTATTATTATTTTGCATTTGTGTGTATGTATATGCAAACAAACTGGGGCATTCACTTCAATACTACCAGAAAAGTCTTCATTCATCAAGGGCAAAGAGTGAAGGCAACGGAATAAAGGTAGCTCAAAACACCAGCCACTTTCTACCGCGCTGCCAAGGAAGGAGCTCTCCCTTTTCCCTCCCGTGGAAGATGGTGCCTGCATTCCCAGCGCCACCGCTATCATGCCTTTTTCGTGGTAACTCCTACCATGCCTTTTAGGCCCGGTACACATTTTGCTGTTTCTATTGTTATGCTCAACTTTCCTTTTCTTCTTTTCTCTATAATTTTAAATAAAACTTTGGAACTACAAAAAAAAAAAAAAAAACCAGCCAGGCACAAGAGTACGCACCTGTGATCCCAACTGTATGGAGGTTGAGATGGGAGGATCACTTGAGCCCAGGAGTTCATGACCAGCCTGGGCAACTCTGTGAGATTTGATCTCAAAACAAATCACAATGCAGAGAAAAGAAAACATACTAGCTAAGAAACTTAAGATTTTTTTTTAGGAAGGAAAGAGAAGGAAAAGAATAGAATAGAGGGCTGGGGATTTAGCTCAGTGAATAGAGTGCTTGCCTTGCAAGCACAAGGCCCTGAGTTCGATCCCCTGCACCACCAAAAAAAAAAAAAAAAAGGAAAAAAGAATAGAATAGAGCTCAATAAATATTTTACGTTATCAAAAGGAAAACAAAGATGAAAATATAAGTATGATCAATCGAAGTGTGGCTAAAATAGTCTAGGTTTCTAGTTGTCTTCCAAATGGGAAACAGGCCAGGTATGGTGGCACACACCTATAATCCCAGCACTCGGGAAGCTGAGGCAGGAGGATGCCACGAGTTCAAAGCCAGCCTGGGCTACAATGTGAGTTCAAAGCCAGCCTGAAGTACACTGGGAGACCCAGCATAAAAAAAAAAAAAAAAAAAAAATCAAATGGGAAACAGTACTACAGAAAGCAGAAGATTAGTGACCTGCTAACATCAATTAAAACGTATGAATCCTTCATAAACTAAACTTTTAAAATGTTATGGTATAAAATATAACAGAGAAAAATACATATCTAAAACTGTACCATTCCCATTATTATCAGTGTCACAAAGGGTAGCAGAGGTAAAGACAATG